>LR880967.1:1013680269-1013697308 GCA_904067115.1 Aegilops sharonensis | reverse complement strand
AGTCTTATTCAAAGCGAACTGTCAAGGGGGTCCCATAAATCTCCCGACCGCGTTAGGGACGCAAAATCCGGGAACATAATACCGATATGACGGAAACTAGGGCGGCAAGAGTGGAACAAAACACCAGGCATAAGGCCGAGCCTTCCACCCTTTACCAAGTATATAGATGCATTAATTAAATAAGATATATTGTGATATCCCCACAAGTAAACATGTTCCAACAAGGAACAACATCTCCATGTTCCAACAAGGAACAAACTTCATCTTCACCTGCAACTAACAACGCTATAAGAGGGGCTGAGCAAAGCGGTAACATAGCCAAACAACGGTTTGCTAGGAAGGGTGCAAAAGGTTAGAGGCTGACATGGCAATTTGGGATGGCTTGAGCAGCAAGTGATAGGTAACGCAGCATAGCGATAGAACGAAGCAACTAGCATAGCAATGATAGTAGTGAGATCCAGGGTAGCGGTCATCTTGCCTGAAATCCCGCAAGGAAGGAGAACGAGTCCATGAAGAAGACGAACGGATGAAGCCGAACCAAGCGTAGACGAACGAATCCTCACGATCGCAACGAAACAGGAACTAACAAGAAGAAGCACACAACATAGTAAACACACCATACATGAACAAGACATGAAGCACAATCAAGTATGATGCATGACAAAGCTACATGAAGCTACTCATGGCAAGAGATGATGCAAAAAAGAGCAACACATCAAAGCAAGTTTAAATGAGGCCGGAAACAACATATAACAATTTCGGCAAGTCCTCATATGCATATTTCGAAATTGGTCCAGATCTGGATAACTTTATGTTCAAGTTGTTAAACAGCAATTTAAAATGCACCACGATGATCTACACGAAATTCTAGTCAAGTTACATATAAAGTTCATTTAATTCGGAGCTACGGCCTAGAAGATATAATCAAAACAAGTTAAACATGGCATTGATGCAAAATGCATACAAACATCAAGAAAACACCTCAAAACATGGATTCAACATGATATTATGAAGCTACATGCAAAACCAAGCAAGTTTCATATAGAGCACGCTCAAAACGGAGCAACGGTTCAACACATACACATGAAACAAGTTTAAAGGACAAGCTGTCCAAAACAGCAACTAGGCATATTGCAAGCGTCAAAACAACAAGCTACAGGACCTCAATATAATAACAAAAGGCATGGGCATGATGTACAGGTAAAGCATTACAAAACATGAACACCGAGCTATCTCCAGAAATCACTAGAACATGCTCAAAATGACATGGCAAGATTGCAACTAATAACAGTTTCAGGCATTGGCAGAAATAACATCAGGTTGCAATGTTTAGAGCTATCAAACAGCATGTTACAGGAACTTATCATGGCAAACAAAGGCATGGCATGAATCTAATCAAAGCATATAACAAAAGTCCTTTAGTGACTATGAGCCAAAAAGGATAATAAAATATGATGGCACCCATGTAAACATGGCAAGTTATATTACAGATTCATACATGGCAGGAACAACGATGAGTAGGCATGTTGGTGAGCTTGAATCACTCACCACAGAGCAATACATGGCATGGGAAGGTAACCAACAGTAAGAAGACATGGCATAGAAGCTATACATGGAAAGAACAACATCAGCATGCAAGGATCAACTACAACAACCTTGGCAAAATTGAATAACATGTAAACAATCTGCCAGGAAACATTTTATAGCAAAAGTAGAGCTCGATTGACTCAAGCTATGGCACTCCATATTTGCAAACAAGGGCATGGATGGATAGAGCAAGACATGTATCACAAAACATCCTTACTGAAGTATCTCAAAATATGCATGGAACTCTCTGTAGCATCAAGTTAACATGGCATAAAAATATCAGCAAACAGGGGCTGAAATCAGCAACATCAGGAAGCCTACTTTGCATGCTTGTGCTAGTCACCACATAGATCACAAAAATACATGGCATACACCCCTGGAAAGATGGCATGGCATATTATAAAACACATGTAGGGCTCAAGTTCATAGGATGCACACATCAATCATGGCAAAAATGACAAAAGTGCATGTTCTGTTAAGAAACAGAAACTAACATCACATAGCACTCTTCCAACAGCATTTAGGGCATCAAGATGAGCTCAAATGAAAATGATGCAATGAGATGAAATGATCTACTCATCGAGGCGAACATTTTGACATATTACACGCGCAAAACGGAGCTACGGATGCAGAGTTGTGATGCGATGAAAATGCATAAAAATAATCACAAACTCGGGGACGGAGTGGTTCGGGACGGAGAGATCCAGGGCAGGGACGGGGCGTTTGGATCGGTGTGGTGGTGGATCTCATCCACCCTCCGGATCCGGCCGGAGGAGAGCTCCGGCGAGCTCGGCTCCGGCGAGGCGAGGAGGAAGGAGCGGCGGCGCTCGGGGCACGCCGGAGATGACCGGGGCGGCGAGGAGGCAGGGCCCGGCCGCGGGGGAGCTCGGCGAGGCGCCGGCGGACGGCGGCAGCCGCCGGTGAGCGCGGGATCCGGCCACCGGGCGCGACGGGCGGCGCCACGGCGGTTGGCGGGCGGAGGGAGAGGCCGGGCGCGGCGCGCGGCCTGGAGGCGGCGGCGGCAGGCGGGAGGCGGCGGCGGCCGGCGGGGGCGGCGCTGGCCGGCGGGGGCGGGCGCGCCCGCGGGCGAGGCGGCCCGGGCGACGGGGACGGAGCGGGCCGCCACGTGGCGGCCTCCCACTGGCTGCGGGCGGCGGCGGCGAAGTGTCCGGCAGCGGCGGACGTGTCCGACGGGCGCGGGGACGGATTTTTAGGGTTCATCTGCGAATTCATCCGCAAATTTTCGGGGGGAATCTAGTTTTATAGGTAGAGGGAGCTAGGAGAGTCCAAATGAGGTGCGGTTTTCGGCCACGCGATCGTGATCAAACGACCGAGAGCATGGAGGGGAGTTTGGTGGGTTTTGGGCCAGTTTGAAAGGGGTGTTGGGCTGCAACAAAAGAGGCTTCTGCGGTTACCCGGTTAACCGTTGGAGTACCAAACGACCTCCAAATGATCCGAAACTTGACAGGCGGTCTACCGGTGCTATACCAAGGCCGCATGGCAAACCTCGGTCCATTCCGAGAACGTTTAACACCCGCACATGAAAAGAGGTAAAAGGGATCGCCGGGGAGCATAGGAGTGCCGGATTGCAAAACGGACAATGGGGAAAATGCTTGGATGCATGAGACGAACACGTATGCAAAAAGAAATGCACATGATGACATGATATGAAATGCAGATGATGACATGGCAAAGAGAGACACGCAAGCATATGACATGGCAACGACGGCGAATAACTGAAGGACACCTGGCGCATCGAATCCGGGGCGTTACAATCTCGGAGGGGCCATCATCGCCACGAAGGCCAAGGACTAGAGGGGGAACCTCTCCCCATCCAGGGGGAGGCCATGGAGGAGGAAGCACTAGGGGGAGAACCTCTCCTCCTCTCTCTCGGTGGCGCCGGAGTGCCATCGGGAGGGGAATCATTGCCGCGGTGATCGTCTTCATCAACATCACCATCATCATCACCATCCTCGTCTCTTTTACGCGGTCCACTCTCCCGCACCCCGCTGTAATCCCTACTTGAACATGGTGCTTTATGCCACATATTATGATCCAATAATGTGTTGCCATCCTATGATGTTTTGAGTAGATATCTTTTGTCTTTGGGTTGATTCATGATCTAGATTGGTATGAGTTGTATGTTTTATTTTGGTGTTGTCCTATTGTTCCCTCCGTGTCGCGCAAGCGTGAAGAATTCCCGCTGTAGGGTGTTGCAATATGTCCATGGTTTACTTATTGTCTGCGTTGCTTGACTGACAGAAGCATAAACACGGATAAGTGCATCACGGTGTATGGGAATAAAGGGGACTTGATATGTTAATGCTATGATTGGGTTTTACCTTAATGATCTTTAATAGTTGCGGATGCTTGCTAGAGTTCCAATCATAAGTGCATATGATCCAAGAAGATAAAGTATGTTAGCTTATGCCTCTCCCTCATATGAAATTGCAATAGTGATTACCGGTCTTGTTAACAATTGCCTAGGATAATTCCGCACACCGACCCATCATTATTTCACACTCGCTATTTATAATACTTAAGTGATATATTATAACTCTATGATAACATCACTTACTTTTATATTTTAGATCTCTGATATCATACAAAGTTATCCTCTTCATATCCACAACGTAGTTTTATTTCTCGTTTCTAGTTGGAAGCAAACGTTCGGTGTATGTAGAGTCGTATAAGTGGCAGATATGACTTGAGAGAATATTGATCTTACCTTTAGCTCCTTGTGGGTTCAACACTTCATACTTATCACTTCCACCTTTGGGAATTGCTACGATGATTCCCTGCACTTGGGGATTATCACTCGCCTACCATGTCTTCGCCTTGAAGAACAAAACTTGGTCAGAACAACAAATTTTTGGCACACACATGCAATGCGGCAGCACTCATACAGACGAGTTTTTCCAAAATGTCACCTATACGGAATTACTGAAAAAAACACAAACTTCATTACAGAAATACAAACAGATCAAGATTGTATATGGACTAAACATTGTAACAGATATAAGACATACAAGTCGAGTGTACTTTAGTAATGGCGATTTAAATTGGATTGCTACTATAATACATGAGTTATTTTTAGTGTATAGGGAAATTTCGAACAAAAGAGAAGTAAAAGTTGGACAACAAACAGGTGTTAACACAAATACCTCTAGTAGGGTCTTCTATTGATTTGCTCTGTTTCCTTTAAATTCAAACACTGGATTATCAACATCTGCTTTATTTTTGCAACAACATTTGCTCCGCCAACTGAAACTAGGTTTGGACAATCCTAAATCACCAATACCTCAAGTGTTGCAAGATTGCTGCACCAAATGTCACCTTGAATGGATGTTATATCCTCGCATCCACCAATGCTCAGTGAGACAAGTGATGTGAGGTTTTGTAGATAACTAGGAACATATGGAGAGATATCCCCACAACGTTGTAAGGTGGGTGTTTGGAGATGTGATGGCAACACAAATCCCCTTTGCTAGTTTAGACTTGGGCAGTCAATAACAACAAGATGTTTCAGATAAGGAAAACTCACAAACCTATCAACTGGCAGGAACAATAACTTGGGACAATATCCGATGTCAAATTTTTCGATAGCAGGTAGATATTCATGTTTTAGGAAGTCACCAAGGGCTGACAATTTCTCACAGCACGGAACTATTAGGACATTAAGGGATGAGAAAGTTGTAATGTTGCCTCTAATAGATGTAAGAGATTTACACTTGATGCACAATTGCCGCAGACATGGAAGACTCCACATTTGTAGTTGGATGGATGTGACAAATGCACACTATAAATCAAAGTCAGTGAGCGAGCAGCAGTCAATATTCCAAAAGAGACCAGCACCCCATAGAAGTAGCTTCTTAAGGGATGTTGAAAATATTCTTTGCAGGCGGATGTTTGCATGTCCAGCTCTTCAAGGAAATGAAATTCTCCAAACTCTTCAGTTGGTACTGATTCTAATATCTCACAATGTTCAATTCTTATTTTCTTGATGGCTGGTACATAATCTGGATGCAGAAAATGTTGTAGGCTTGATATACTTGCACAACCATCAATGGTTACACCTGTCAGCAACAGGAAACCACCAACTGCAGGTATCTCATTTAAGTTAATGCTCTGTGAGATCGTGCAAGAAGATATGCTCTGGAGTCCAGAACAACCGACAAAAGTAAGTGATTTTAAGTTTGGCAGGTTCTGTGGCTGAAACTAGCTTGGGAGCGAGACACTGGCAAAGTTCTAGAGGAACAAAGACTTGAGACTGATAGGAGGTTGCAGAACTTGAAGCACTTGTTTGTCATGGATGATTCGAGACTCGAGAGGGGAGCCTACAAACGAATGCATCTTCAATTTCAACTCGTCCAGAATCTTATTCTTCAGTTTGGCTTCTATTGCATGATCATTACTTTGGATGTCCACATTATCTATCTCCAAGTGTCCATGAAATCAGTTCAGATTCTTCATTAATCTAATTTGATGTGCATGAAAACTCATGCACCTCCCAGCATTATATGATAGATCGTTTATTTCGAATCTCTGTAAACTGATCAACTTGCTGAAGTCACTGGGCAAGCTTTCTAGGTAGCAGTCCTTGGCATATAAAATCTGCAAATTATATAGCACACAGAAAGTTGAAGGAATCCTCTTCAAAGGACAGGTTCGAGAGATTTCAAGGTACCGAAGATGCTTCCAGTTGCCAATACTATCTGGTAACTCACGTGTGAAGGCAAAAGAAATCACACGCATACGCAGAAGTTTAGTACACCAGTGGTCCATTACAAGGCATGTTTCTTCCCTGAAATTCTTCATACAAATTAGGGTACTCAGCTTCGTGTACTTGCATAGTCTCAAAAAGTTGGAATCATCAAAGTCACTACTAGGGAGTATGTACAGATGACGAACATTATGGGGAACTTTATCAAAGTCATACTTATTTCTTCTGAAACTTTTTGTGCCATGTCATGCAGCAAGTCATGGATTACATGTCCATAGGCAACATTTTGGAAGAAGGACTGTGCTACAAGGTCCTCAAAATACTGACAGTCTATATCTTGAATTTGAACACCACCTTGGGGTTCCATAAAGCCTCCTGCTTCCCAAATTTCAACTAAGCATTCCTTGTGAAAGTTGTAATCTTTGGGGTACACAACACGGAATGTGAAGCATTGCTTCAAATAGAATGGTAAATACATGTAGTTCAACTGAAGGGTGGGCAAAATGTCAGTCTCCTCTTGTTTCAACTCCCACAATTCACTCTCAAGTATAAAATTCCAATGTGATGCTCGAAGGCCCATGCTTAACATGCATCCCAAAGTTTTGGCAGCCAAAGGAGAACCCTTCAACTTAGGAAGTATACTTCTACCAATGCGCTCTAACTCGGGATCATTGTCAGAAATATCAGAACCAAACGCGCACAGTTTGAAAAAAATCCAAAACACATCCTCCTTTACAGTGGCGATTCCATGTGTAAGCTGTGGGGTCAGCTGACCCCACAGCTTTTTGGATTGCGAGCCTATTTCTTAATATTTGTGCAAAAAATTAAGACATTTTAGAGAGTTTAGTGCATTTGAACCAATAGCTTTTTGGTGTTGGCACCGCCGCTGCTCCTTTAGACCTTCCAATATAACAGGCTCCATTGTGCACACCCCCTCCGTGACACTTGGACATCTAGTGGTGACCAACATCATACTGGACACTTCTAAAAGGTGCGCAAAACCTGCTCCAATACTGCCCATTTTCCTTCAAGGCATCCTCCAACGTGTCATCAAGGATAACCAATAACCTTTTATTTTTCACATGGTTAGAGAGAATCTCTTGAAGAATATCCAAATTATCAGCCGTTACCTCTTTTCCAGTAAAGGATTGTATGGCCTCTTTAGTTAACCTCTTCACATCGAAGTCATCTGAGACACATATCCAAATTATCTCGTCAAAGTGGGACTTCACTTGTTGATGGCTACAAATATGTTGGGCCAAAGTAGTCTTTCCAACACCACCAATTCCAACTAATGACAAAACAGGAAGACTAGATATTTTGGATTCATTAATAACTTGCTTGCTTGCTAATGTGCTTGTCGATGCCTTGACTGAACCAGTTGGTCTTTTGCTTTTTGAATTTGTACGCACATTGAGAAATTCCAGTACCTGCTTCAACTCCTTATCACGACCAAATATTTTTGTTTCATTGGGCAGTGAGGTGGTCTCCGGTCTGACTGATTTGTCAAAGCGTTGTGTAACTCCATGAAGCCCCATATTATCTACTCCCTCCGTTTGTAAATATTTTTCTTTCTAGATATTTCAACAAGTGATTACATACAGAGCAAAATAAGTGAATCTACACTCTAAAATATGTCTATATACATCTGTATGTGATAGTCCACTTGAAATCTCTAAAAGGACAAATATTTAGTTACGGAGGGAGTAGCTGACTTGAAAGATGATTCAACCTCAACTGGACATCATTCAGTGGGTTGAAGTTGCCTTGGACAATGGTATCAAAGAAATCGATGAAAGGAGATTGGCTTGGACTGCCCTCCACTTGCACCTTCTTCTCGTACCAATTGAACTCGTCAAGAAGGTCCTCGAGGATCAGACACTGCATCCTTGAGTTTCGGAAGGAGCTTGGCCACACCTTCGTCCCGGCTCCTCCACTCAATATTTGAATAATTTATCAACAATACACATTTTTACTCTATTTTTTTTAGCTATCTACGATTACAAAATAAGATCTTGATCAATATGTCTTCTACTATATCTGGTGTTCAAATTTTATTATACAATGTTTTTGGGTCATCTTGTGGGGTGTCTAGCCGGTCGAGATCTCGAGGAAGGTGGAGATGAAGGCGTCCTTCTTGACGGGTTTTGGTGGAGCCAGCCATAACGAACAACAAGATAACGGCCCCGTGTTGTTGATGTTTCTGTATCTAGGGTTGGCAAATTGGTGGACATGAGGAGTGGGAGCGTGCAACATAACAAGGAGAAGGGGAAAGCGAGGTGGGGTCACACACTCGCGTCAACGCCTGGCGCGAAGTTCCTTGGTCCTAGCCCAAGTAGGGCTCGTTTGCTTACATGAAACTGATAAATTATAATTTCACCAAACGTACATATGTCGGCTACATACAGATGCTTTTCCATCATTGTTCGACTTGCCCAGAAACAATGGATAATTATAAAAACAAATGACCCAGCTGGCCTTCTCCTATCCGGGTAATCATCGGGACATGCTTCACTTAAAGTGATTATACCATATAGTTTAGGGAAGCAAAACCATAGTTCAGTTTAGTTAACGTTGGGTTATCGAAGTTTGTAACACCTGTTAGAATACATTAGGAAAGCGCAAAAGATCTTATCCACTGCCGCTCCCACGAAATGACAAGCGCCCGCCAGCTGAAATACATGTTTTTATACCAAACATTCTTAGCTATTTCTGATGTATTCCATCAGCTTAAGATATTAATTCATATATCTTCTACTATATTTAACACAAGTAACAAGTTAATGGTCTTAAACAAAGCAAAACAAAATTGTTTTGTTACTACGTTGATAGCTACCTTTAAAAACACGCATGGACACAACTGAAATTGCCTTTTGCGGCAAAAGTATTTTTTAAATTTCATGTGATACTGACAAGAAAACATTTGGTTGAATTGAATCTGCTTTAATCTAAAAATATAATAATCACAAAATAACATTTCATTGTGAAGTAATATGTATCGTTAGATGTGTTATAATGCGTTCTTATATCTTCACAATTTTTTTTGACAATACGCAAAGCTTGTGTACCATTCCTTGATAGGCAGGAGAGAAATCACATAGATATATTAATCCTTGTAGAAAGCTCAAGAACTTATGTTTCTTACAATATCTCCATATGGATTTATATAGTGCATAATTCTTTACCTAACCTATAAATAAATAAAAAATATGGAGTGTACATCTTTTAAAGCATAGGGTGAAGAAAAATCTCATATTTTGATGAACATTTTTCATATTTTATAAATTGTTTTTCAATTTTGATGAACTTTTTTCCAAATTTGAGTGAACTTTTTTTCCAATTCGATGAAATTTTCCAAATTTGATGATGGGGGGGAGGACGACGTTTAAGTTTCCACGATCTAACGATGTTTTTTTTGGATTTCATAATTGAACAATTGGTCAGCTAAGATGTGATCGAGTGAAGGTTTTCTGGGCCGGCCCACTAGATGTCTCCTTCAGGTGCCAAGGAGCTGCTCGGGCGCTTAAGGCGTTGAACAGGAGGGCAACTCGAAACCTCTTCTTTCACGGGAAAGACAGTAACCACTAGGACCACTAGATCACTTGTGACCATGTATTGCGTTTCTGCCCTCTTATTTGTATTCTGTTCGTCAATTCGGGGTTTTTTTTTTGTTTTTGTTTGGTTTTTTCCTTTTTCTTTCTATACATTTTCTTTTCCAAAAAATATGGACTTTTCTAAAAATTGATGAACTTTTTTCATTTTTTTGGTGAATTTTGTTTGAAATTGATGAATTTTTCCAAATTAGGACTGTTTTTTTCAAAATTGATGAACTTCCGATGAACTTTTATCCAAAGTCGTGTAACTATTTTTCAACATCGATGAACTTTTTTCAGATTTTATGAAAAGATTTCAGATTTCTGTGAACTTTTTTGAAAATCGATGAACTCTTTTTCTAAATCAATGAACTTTTCTTCATTTGTGTGAAATTTTTTGACAATCGATGAACTTTTTTCCTTCATATGTTTTGATATATTTTAAAATTGATGAAATTTTTAATTTTTTTATGATTTTCTTTGAATTCATTAACTGTTTTGAATACATATTTTTTTTATAATTCATGATTCTTTTTAAAATATGTAGACTTTCAAATTCTTCACATTTTTTGAAACGGAATCAAGTTTCCTATAATGTATTCAAATAATCCAAAAAACTACGTGGCAAGTATGTTCAATAGAAAGCGTGGCAACAATTTTTTTTTGAAAATAGTTTTTTTAGCATCAGTACAGGCACAAGCGCTCATATACACGTGCATACACTCATCCCTATAAACGCACACACGCATACCCTACCCCTATGAGCACCTCCGAGAGACTGAGCCGGCATATCATTTTGAGATTTATGAAGCCACCGTAGGCGCCTCGTCGTCGACGGGAACGTCTCCTCCCACTGAAAGCGCATTGCCGGAAATCTTGAAATAAATCCAGGAATAACGCGAGCACCAGAATTTGAACCCTGGTGATGGGTTAGGGATACCACTGTCCATCTAACCATCTCAACCACAGGTTAGTTCGCTAGTTTGTTTGTTCTTATAATGTGCCGCGCTGTAATATTTCACGAGTGCCCGGTATGTGCCACGCAAAAAAAAAAAACGTGCCCGGTATATGTAGAGGTAAGGAGCGTGAGCTCGATTCCACAACAGAACCGACCATATTTTTGGCTTTTCTTCACGCTATAAATACATTGCGCTGCTGCATCTTCGTGGCCGGCCCATCAGGGGGCTGTAGTGAGCGCCCGTTGCGTCAAGGGCACATAAGGCGCCCTATAAGAGCTCCCCGTAATCACTAATTGTTTTAGTTGCTAATCGTGCAGTGCAGCACAATGGGTCACCGTCTCACCGTTTGGTGTGCACCTTTTGAGGGCACCCGTTATCACTAATTGAGAAGTATTTTTTTCAAAAATCACTCCCATCTTCTCAGGTTGTGACAAGTGACGCGCTGTATGTGCGTCACTTGTCGCAACTTGGTAGTTTTTCTTTTTTCATAGATTCATTTTGTCAAAATGTTTTATCTCTTAAACCGTGCGTTCAAATCTCGAATCATTTTCATCGTTGGATTCCTCACGTCGAGATCTTTAAAACTAAGATCCCATGTTGATAGGTTTTGATCAACTTTTTTTCACGAAAAAACAGGCCGAAAAAAATCGGACGAAAAAACCAAACCGGGAGCACGGTTTTTCTCTTTTAGAAAGAAGCACGACCGTGCCTCTCGCGAAATCACAACCGCGCCTCTCGCGGAAGGAGAAAAACAGAAAACACAATTTTTTTGCGTTTCCGAGAGGCACGACCATGCCTCTCGTGGATGCAAAACCGTGCATCTTGTGGATGGAAAAAAATAGAAAACACAATTTTCCCTTTCTGAGAGGCACGGCCGTGCATCTCGCGAAAGCACAACTATGCCTCTCGTTAAAGCAAAACCGTGTCTCTCACGAAAAGAAAAAAAAGCAGAAAACACATTCTTTCCCGTTTCTGAGAGGCACGGTTGTGCCTCTCGCGAAAGCAAAACCGTGCCTCTCGTGAAAACAAAACCGTGCCTCTTGCAAAAAAAAAACTAGAAAATATGTTTTTTTTGTTTCCGAGAGACATGGTTGTGTCTCTCGCAAATGCAAAACCGTGCCTCTAGCGGAAGCAAAAAAACACATTTTTCTTTGCAATTTTTTTTTCAAATAAATATGTTGGTCCAAAAGCTAAGGAAGACCACTGGAAACCAGAAAGTCGAAAAAATCAGAAAAACCCGTCTAAAAAGCCGAAAACATGTGCGCAAAAATATAAAAAAACAAAATCCGGAGGGAGCATCCAAAGCGCGCCACATGGCGGTGGCTAAGAGCGCGCCAAGTAGCGTTGATCGTTGTGAGGCTCTCGAAAAAGCGCTCGTCAACTAGTTGCTCTTAGAGCTCCCGAAATGGAACTCCTCAATTTCCTTCATTCCCGCAACATTCATTTTTTCATAATGGACCAGCCCACGTAAAGCAGTCGCCGCATGTTTTTTCAGAATCATTCCCAATCAATTTTGTGAAGCTTCTAGAAGCATCCGACCACTTTCTCGGTATTATATTCATTTTTTTCTTTTTTCTTTTTCTTTTTTATTATTTTATTTCATGAATTATTATTTTCAAATGTGTGAACTTTTTCAAATCCTGTAACTGTTCAGTACACAAACTTTTTTGAATCCAATTTTTTTTTAATGGGTGAATTATTTTTCTAAATCCCAGGAAGCAACAAATCCAGCGAACAGTTTTTGAAACTCGAGAACATTTTTGACTTCACGAAGTTTTTTCATGTTCCACGAACTTTTTTCAAATCAGTGGACTTTTTTTTCCAAATATATGAACTTTTTTTGAATCCCATGAAACTTTTTCAAACACATGAATATATTTAAATCCGTAAAACTTTTCAAATTTATGAATATTAAAAATCCATGTTTTTTCTCAAAATTGATGAACTTTTGCCAAATGCGCAAACTTTTTTCACTTCTTCTTGTCCCGTTGAAGGAGAACTTACGCAAAATGATTACGTTGTGATCAGACGAGCGGTGCAGATTTGGGAGCTAGGTTATATGTGCTAACCATTGCTCATATTTTTCAGAGGCTCTTATTATGTTGCTAATAATGTTCACTTCAGTGAGATTCTTGTACGCTATGTTATATGAGCGGCTTTCCTTGTGATTTTCTGAACATTGAGGTGAATGTCTTTGTCCAGTTCTTTTGCTTGTTGTTGTAGTCATTTGAGGTGAATCCATGATGCAACTTGTTGCGTATCTTAAATTGACAGAAATCAGAATAAGACGAAGCGAGCCGAATACCGACATCCTTGATGACTGAGTATATTGCTTGAAAAAAAAACAGAAACTCCCTTGCTCCAGTTTTCGAATAACCGCGACAAGAAAGACAAAAAAAGGTGTTACCCTGGAAACCAAATTCTTGAAAAGAAATTAGCATCAGGAGCAGACAGGGGATGAGTGACTGAAGTAGACGTTTTCCTCAGGTAGCTCTGCTGCACATCTCAACTCCTTCCATAAACGGAACTGTTAACTTGCTGCCGATCGAAATGCAAAAAGGAATTGTAAACAAAACTGAGCTATGCTAGTTCCTGAAACCCCGCCGATGTCGCAGACTTCGAGGTCGCTGCCCGCGGGGAAAACAGCATGCCAGCCGCCCGTGGGGGAAACCGCATGCCCAAGATCCCCGACGCAGTGGATGAGATTGAGGTCCTTTGCGCAGTGAAGGGCAACTTGGAGGAGCGGCAGCTGCAGACCACACATCTCCCGCACATGCCGACGCGCTAGGAGGCCGCGCGCAGCAGCCTGCAGCCTCACCGCCGCCGACACGTGGCGGGTAGCGATCCAAGACGGAAGTGGTGACGGCGACGGCAGGGACTTGATCTGCTGGATGTGGACGCCCTGGGATGGCGGCGGCGCTGATGGGAACGAGGTCGTCGCACTCCCGTCGTAGGGCATCCCATACTGGGCGGCGGAGCTGACCGGCGGTGGCTGCAGCGGCTGCTGCGCTGTCGCGCCGAGCGCGGAGGAGGCCGCCAGGAGCGGCGGCTGCCACTGCAGCCAGGGCTGGGTGGTGGTGGCGATGGATGGCAGCTGCAGCGGCCCGGCGAGCGCGGCGAAGGCCGCCTGGTGCGCGGCTGCCACGGCAGCCACGGCGACGCGGGGGCGGCGATGGGCGGCGCAACCGAGTGCAGCCCGTAGGACCCGGCCAAGAACAGGTGGATCTCATGGACCGCCTGGGTTAGGTCCCGCAGCACCCCGGACACGTCCTTCCAGGTGAGGACGGTGGGGGCGGGCGCGACAGAGGATCCCGGCGCGGGCAGGAGCAGGGTGACGGTCGTGGTGGTCGCCGGAGGCGATAAGGTGACCGGCAGCGGAAGAGACGGGCTTGGCTGTGGTGAAGACATGATCGAACCGAAGCTAGTTGATACCAAATTGTTATGGCGTTGCTAGAAGGAGGGCGTGAGAGGGCCGGCCGGGGGCCTTTTTGCCCACAGCCGGGCAAGAGGGAAGGGATTTCCTTCTTAATTTCTTGCTTGATTAGATTGATACATTTCCTCTTTTTATATAGAGAGGTTTACTTGACTCCCAAGCAAGACTTACTTGACCCCTAAGTAAGTGATCCTTATCTCTAATTAATCTTAAAATTAGTGGGCTCATTAGGCCCATTACGTACTCTAATATGCAGGAAGAGTATCCTGAGATGTTGTAGGCCACTCTCCAGCTGCAATACACGACCCTGGAGAGCTTGCTGCTGTGAGCCACTCCATCGGGAGTGCAGAGCAGATTTGGCCCACTGCCACAAAGTGACACACTCATTGAAGCCGCTGATGACCCCAACAGCAGCAGAGAAGCTCATCGTGGCATCTATTGCCGCCCTGCGAGCAAGCAGCGGACGTAATTAACATAATGGAAGTAATTTTTGCAAGGGCGCTTGGGTGCGTGTGCCCGCCCAGCCGCCCCGGACCGAACACCGGAATTAGAGGCATGCGCCGCCCGCCACAAGAGGCAGTGGGCAAGGAAGAGGGATGCGGTAGAGCAATCCGTGTGCCGCCATCGCGGGTTGCCGGCGAAGCCCGACGAGGACAAGCGGCTCTTCACTTGGGTCAACCGCCAGAAGAATGCCAACGCACTCCGGCTTGTCATTGGGCAGTCGGAGCGCGATGCGGCGGAGGCAGCTTGGCTCGCAAAGCTCAAGCGGCAGCAGGACAGGGGCGTTCAGTGGCTCAAAGGGCTCATCGTCCTCTCCAACTCCTCCTTCGACGTCCACGACGACTCGGGTGATCCTCCACTAGTCGCCGACCCCTACAGCTGCACCGTTGACCGAAAGTGGTGAAGATCCATCTTCTCCATTTTAATTTCAAGTTTTTAGATGCGGTTTACTGAAAAAGGCTTTTGCCCCGCTTTATATATAAAGCACCAAACCACAAGCATCCAGTACAACCACACGCCACGCCACCGCAACACACGAACACACCCAGGACAGGATACAAAGGCGTTGAGCGCAGCAACACCACTCCTAGCACTGCCGCCCCGAAGATATGAAGCTACATATGATGAACCATGCGCTCCAAGGCGGCGCCTTCAGGAAAGATACGACGCCGGAGCGCCGCCACCGCCCGATCCAAGGATCAGAGTTTCCCCCGGAGCCGCATGACGGGCAATGAGAGCCGCGACGGCGCCTTCAAGAAGGGAACGATCTTCGCCGCGCCGGTCCGTCCGAAGATAGAGCAGGTTTTCACCTCGGCCAACATTCACCGCCACCGAACACCACACCCCAGCAACCACGCCACCCACACGACCATGGTGACCGGGCAGCACCAAGGCACGGGCTTTGTCCAAGAGCACCGCGCAACCACCACCACCAGGGCCGCCGCCCTAGTATCCAAGACCTCGACACCACCTCACTCGTGACCCGCCGCACCCCAACGAAAGAGACGAGCGAAAAGGTCCCACCTTTCGCGCCCCTGGGCAACCCCCAGCGTCGAGACCCAATAGGTCGGCCAGAACTGGCATCCACCGACCCATCTTGCTGCCCCAAGCGCGAGATGAGCTCGGTCCTGCAGCAACGAGAGGGGGACGAGGTCAGTCCTGCTGCATCATGCGCGAGACGAGCTCGGTCCTGCTGCATCGTGCGCGAGACGAGCTCTGTCCTGCGGCATCGGGCGCGAGACGAGCGGTGGACCGCAGCTGGGAGAGGACCAACCCTTCGATGGGAGTAGCGCCCGTGCGACGAGGAGATGGGGTGAAGGTCGAGACGGCCCGAACGCAGAAAAACCGACGCTGGAGAAGCCGGCCATTCTCGCGGGCAGATCCATCGAGCCACCGTGAAGCCGCCACGACACCGGTAGGCCACCGAGACATACCCATGCCGCCACCCATGGCCGGAGCAGCAGCCACGCCCGGCCGCTGCCCTACCCGTGTCGCCCGGCGAGCTCCAAGCGCCGGAGCCGCCGGGCACGCACCACCGGAGCCAGGCGCCGCCGGCCGGCCCCCAAAGCCAGTTCCGGACGGATCCGGCAAGAGACCGGTCGCGCGCCACCTCCCGAGATGGGATCACCGCAGCCGCCTGCCGTGCGCAGAACGAGGGTCACCGAAGCGCCGCCACAGCAGGCCACCCCGCCGCCCCACGAGACCGCCGCCGCGCCGCTGGATCCCGCAGACGTCTAGCGTCATCGCTCAAAGGAGCCGCCCCGCGCCGGCGCCCACAAGCGGACGGGGAAGGAGGGCCCCGCCGCTGCCGCGCCCCCGGGCTTTGCCCGACGAAGCTCGCCGGTGACGGCGGGGAGGGGGAGGGGAGGGAGGCGGGGCCGAGGGCCACGGCCACAAGGGACCCCCTGGGCGCGCGCGGGCGCGCCACGGGAGGGGAGGGGAGGAGAGGAGGGGAGGGGAACGGGACGGGCCGGGAGGCGCGCGCCCAGCGGCCGGCACCGGCGGGGAGGCTAGGTCGCCGGCGGCGGGGGAGGGAACCCTAGGGCGGGGAGGGAGCGGGTCGGGGGTCTCTTGACCTGGCTTACTCTCGGACCTCCCAACTATGAAGAACAAGATGTGGCTACCCCAAGACTCTACAATTTTGGTTTAGTGATCCAAGATCACATTGAGTCCCTTAGGAAAGCCAATACTATTAAAGGGGATGAGGTATTGTTGATGAGGTTGTTGCTCAAAGTGCTCAGTGA
>LR880967.1:1013662740-1013680185 GCA_904067115.1 Aegilops sharonensis | reverse complement strand
GGCCGCAGGCACAGGGGACCCCCCGGGCGCGCCGCGGGAGGGAAGGGGAGGGGATGAGAGGGGGGAAGAGAGGGGGAGGCGCACGGCCGGCGGGGAAGCTAGGTCGCCGGCGGCTGCAGGGGTGGGAACCCTAGGGCGGGGAGGGAGCCTGTCCTCTTAGATGCGTTCTAAACTGTTGGGACAAACCCGGATAGCGCGCGCTCTCTCTCTCTCTCACTCGTTCAGAAGAAGGTGGACGAAAGAGCATATTGGACACAAGATTTTTTCCGGCGACAAACATCTCGCCGCCGCACGAACGGCCTCACTTTTTTTAACCTAGCCACATACCCCCACGTCTGCCCAACAGTACACCGAGAGAACTTGTACGCAGGCTAACCACCAGCGCGCACGTACGCACAAACAGTGCCTAACCAGGCTTCCGCGGCAGGCGCGCTCATCTGCTTGGCCCGGCCGCGCGCAGCACACACTGCAGCAACTAATTAACTAGCTAACTCACGGACGCACATAGCTACATTATCCATGCAACCAAGTCATAATTATCCTAACATAAACTCGTCCGTCATTTATGTGCATTATGTGAACTTTGGCTACCCTTTAAAAATCCCTTGGTGATCTTTTCGTGAATATATTGTGCATTTCTATGTCCGAGTGTATCTCTGTTTCATGATCTTCCTAGTTTTATCGACATTGCATGGTTTAGTATGGATATAAAGGATCAGATATAAGATACACATATGTGGACAGCGCTTTTTGAAGAATGGTCGGTCAGTACGCGCAGACGCGCGTCCGCAGGTGTTTGAGAACCCGGATTTACAAGTCCGGACGTAGATGCTCTTAGAATTCAGCTTGGTTGCAGTGCTGCGCCCTGCATGTTCCCTCGATCTTTCTTCGTTGAAAACTGGTTTCCAGAGGTAATTAATATAGGAGTGGAACACAAAAGAAGAAATGAAGCCGTACTTTGAAAAAGCAAGGTTCACTCACCTGAACCGGGTGCGGCTTGCTTGCAAATGTGCAGCAGCAGGAGAAAACTCTTGTGGGCGGAAGCCTAACAGATCTCTTAAACCTCACATACATACAACTTGTGGGCGGAAGCACCAACCAAGCAACCATGGTTGCTTTGTTGGCTTCTCCTTGGCCATGAGTTCCTGTGTGCTCGCCTTTCTTGTCTTCACCTTGAAGAACAAAACATGGTCAGCACATCAAATTTTTGGCTCACACATGCAATACGGCAGCACTCGTACAGACGAGTTTTTCCAAAATATCACCTATGTGGAATTACTGTAAGCACCACAAATCTCATTACGGACATACAAAACAGATCAAGATTGTATATGGACTAAACATTGGAACAAATATAAGACATACAATACATGTAGGTGTCATCAACAGGCAAGTCCAGTTTACTTCAGTAGCGACGATTTAAATTGGAATGCTACTGCATAATACATGTGTTATTTTTCTGTATATAGGGAATTTCGAAAATAAGAGAAGTTAAAGCTGGACAGCAAACAAGTGTTAGCATAAATACCTTCGGTAGGGTCTTCTATTGATCTGCTCCGCTTCCTTCAAGTTCGGACACTGGATTATGAGCACCTGCTTTATTTTTGCAACTGCATTTGCTCCACCAACTGAAACTAGGTTTGGACAATCCTGAATCACCAATACCTCCAGTGATGAAAGATTATTGCACCAAATATTGCCTGGAATGGATGTTATACCCTCGCATCCACCAATACTCACTGATGTGAGGTTTTGTAGACAGCTAGGTGTCAAACAAGGCGTATATGTGCAGGACTGTATTCTCGTGGAGATCAACGTAGATACGTATAGAGGCTGTTAGAGCCGGGCTTGTTATCTCTTTTCTGTTGTAACTAGCTAGCCTTATCTCCTCTATTCTTCCTCTCCAAGTTGTACTCCCGATTCTCTCCAAACCGCATGTATACGCTATCAGGGATCCTGCGCCCCTGCCTATAACATGCAACACGTCGCCTCACATCGAGGTAAGACGTTTCCGCTCTCGCACATGGTATACAGAGCCTCCTCTTCCAATCTCATCTAGCCTAGCTCATCTCCATTAGTGCCCTAGCCATGTCTTCCTCCGGCTCCTCCCACCCAAACCTCAACCAGCAGGTCACGGAGAAACTTACCCGCACGAACTACGTTCTGTGGCGCGCCCAGATCGTGCCACAGCTGCGGGGCGCCGGTGTCTTCGGCTATGCCGACGGCACCACACCGGAGCCGGCCCGACTCCTCGTCACCAAGGACAAAGACGGGAAGGAGTCATCGACGCCCAACCCTCTCCACCCAATCTGGGTACGGGAGGACCAGCAGGTCCTTGGTTACCTGCTCAACAACTTGTCCAAGGAGGTCCCCGTGCAGGTGACCGCGATCACCACGTCGCCCGCGCTCTGGGCTGCTCTGGCGGGCATGTTCTCGTCCCAGTCGCTTAGCCGGGTGAACAACATTTGCACGGCCCTCATCAACGCGCAGAAGGGGACGCAGTCCGTCTCCACCTACTTCGCCCACATGCGCGGCCTCGCGGACGAACTCGCCGCGGCCGGCAAGCCTCTGCAAGATGATGAACTTGTCTCCTATATTCTCCATGGGCTGGACATGGACTACCAGCCCCTGGTGTCTGCCCTCGATGCCCGCATCACGCCGGTCTCCATCGACGAGCTCTTCTCCATGATGAGCAATTTTGATCAGCGCGTGGCGCTGTTCCAGTCCTCGGGCGGCTTCAAGTCGTCTGCCAACGCCGCCTACCGCGGCCGTGGCGGCGGCTCCTCTCAACAGCGCGGGCCACCGCGCAACAGGGGCAAGAACTCTGGCGGCGGCAACGGCAACAACAACACTCGCGGCGGCGGCGGCCGCTCCTCATCTGGCAACAACATGGGCCGCCGTGGCGGGTCCACCAGATCACGCCCGGATGCTCCTCGCTGCCAAATATGTGGTAAGCTAGGGCATACGGCCAAACATTGCTGGTACCGCTACGACGACGACGACGACTCCTCGCAAGATGAAGACAAAGTTGCTGCTGCTGCGGATGGCTCCTATGGGATCAACACCAACTGGTACGTCGATAGTGGCGCCACAAACCAAATCACCAATGAACTTGAGAAGGTGACCATGAAGGAGAAATACCGCGGCAAGGACCAAATCCACACAGCTAGTGGTGAAGGTATGAGGATAAACCACATTGGTCACTCAATTTTTAGTACCCCCCTAGAAAAATTCATCTTAAGAAAATCTTGCATGTTCCTAGTGCCAATAAAAGTCTCCTTTCTGTTCATAGGATTGCCCTTGATAATCATGTTTTTCTTGAATTTCATCCATATTTCTTTTTGATCAAGGATCAGGCCACGAGGAGAATTCTCTATCGTGGTAGATGTGTTCGAGGGCTTTACCCGTTGATTCCGGAGCACACAAGACTCAATAAAGAAGCTTTTGGTGTTGTCAAACTCTCGTCAACACGATGGCACGATCGTTTAGGACATGCTTCTTTTGCTTTAGTTGAAAAACTCCTTAGGAGAAATAAGATCCCGTATGTTGGTGAGCGCAATGTTGAAACTATTTGTGATTCTTGTCAGCGAGCTAAAAGTCATCAATTGCCATATCCAATTTCTACTAGTGTTTCTACTCAGCCATTGCAATTAATTTTTTCTGATGTTTGGGGGCCTGCCCCTAGCTCTGTTGGTAGACACACATATTACGTAAGATTTATTGATGACTACAGCAAATTTTCTTGGATCTATCTTCTTAAGAAAATATCCGACGTTTTTCAAGTGTTCAAAAACTTCCAAGCACTTGTTGAGCGTAAATTTGACTCAAAAATCATTGCTGTCCAATCCGACTGGGTGGGGAGTACGAGAAGTTAAATTCCTTCTTCCAAACCCTTGGCATCTCACACCATGTGTCATGCCCCCACGCTCATCAACAAAATGGCTCGGCCGAACGCAAACACCGTCACATCGTTGAAGTTGGCCTTGCACTTCTAGCTCATGCGTCCATGCCACTAAAGTTTTGGGATGAGGCATTTCTTGCTGCTGTTCACATTATTAACATGCTCCCAAGTCGAGTCATCAATAATGAAACTTCATTAGAACGGCTTCTTCATGTAAAACCGGACTACTCTACACTTCGTGTGTTTGGGTGTGCGTGCTGGCCTAACCTACGTCCCTACAACAAACGCAAGCTCATGTTTAGGTCCATGCAATGTGCCTTTCTTGGGTATAGTGCCCAACACAAGGGTGTAAAATGTCTTGACATTTCCACTGGTCACGTCTACATCTCACGAGATGTCGTTTTCGATGAGACCAAATTCCCTTTTTCAGATCTTCATCCTAATGCCGGTGCTCTCCTCCAAAAAGAAATTCTTTTGCTCCCTCCTAGTCTTTCCGGTTATGATCAAGGGGGCGTTAATAATTGTGATGATCATATGTTGGCTAACCCTCTTAACACTGCGCATGAGTCATCTGATGATGTTACAGGAGCACCAAACAGTGGAAACAGAGATGAAAATGGCGAAGAAATTAACTCAAACGAGCCTCATCGCATGTGCCGCGGCTTGGGGAGCATATCCCCCTCGAGATCGGAGCTGCAGACGCCCAGGCGATCGTCTTCGGGATCCGTCCAGCCGCCAACCACACGCCCGCGCCGGACGGGCCAGATGCGCCAGGCGCTGTCGGGCGCACGGGCGCTAGCGACCCGCGGCGTGACGCGCGGCCTTCCCCGACAGGACGAGACGCGCCTCCCAGCCCGAGTCAATCTCCTGCTGCCATGCGGCAACACAATGATGGCCCGGATTGCATGCGCTTCGCGGACCAACCGGTCTGCTACAGGCGGCGCCCCATCACGCGTCAGGTGGACGCGGTACCAGCCGCTGATTCTGACGGGCCCACGCCATCATGGGCTCATGATGAGCCGACGGGCTGCCCCGGATCGTCTGTGGCCCCTTCCTCATCATCGCCTTCAGCCGCCGCCACAGAAGATCCTGCTCACCTCGAACTGGCAGTGGCAGGCGGATCCTCCTCGGGTCCAGACGCTGACTTGGCTCCTGCGGGATCCTCTGCGGCTGCTAATCCTGCTGCATCACCGCCACGACACACAAGGCTACAGAAAGGTTTACTTCAACCGAAAAATTATAAAAATCTAATCAAATATGGCCTAGTTTGTTCCACAGGTGAACCAGGTGAGCCCAACACAGTTGAAGAAGCTCTCACTGATGGAAAGTGGAAAAAGGCAATGTGTGAAGAATATAAGGCTCTTGAGAAAAACAAAACATGGCATTTGGTTCCCCCACAGCAAGGTAAAAACCTCATTGATTGCAAGTGGGTATTCAGAATTAAGAGAAAGTCTGACGGAACCATTGATCGTTATAAGGCGAGACTTGTTGCGAAGGGCTTCAAACAACGGTATGGCATAGACTATGAAGACACCTTTAGTCCAGTTGTAAAAGCTGCTACCATTCGTCTTGTGCTGTCTATTGTTGTTTTCAAGGAATGGAGCCTTCGCCAGCTAGATGTCCAGAACGCGTTCCTCCATGGTGTTCTGGAAGAGGAAGTGTACATGAAACAACCTCCTGGGTTTGAAAACAAGCGTGCACCTTCTCATGTGTGCAAGTTGGATAAAGCATTATATGGACTGAAACAAGCTCCAAGGGCGTGGTATTCTCGTCTCAGTAAAAAGATGCAGACACTTGGTTTTGTTCCTTCCAAATCTGGCACCTCCTTGTTCATTTATAACAAGTTCAACACCTCCATGTTTGTCCTTATATATGTTGATGATATTATTGTCACAAGCTCATCTGATGAAGCAATATCAGGACTCCTGAAGGACTTAGGTGCAGAATTTGCTCTTAAGGATCTAGGAGAATTACATTACTTCCTTGGAATTGAGGTGAAGCAGCACAAGGATGGGCTACATCTCTCTGAGGAAAAATATGCAACAGACTTCGTAAGGAAGGCAGGCTTGCAAGGTTGTAAACCCACACCCACTCCTCTCTTTAGTACAGAAAAATTATCTCTTACAGAGGGAACACTCCTAAGTTCAGAAGACAGTACAAAATACAGAAGTCTTGTAGGTGCACTTCAGTACTTAACACTGACCAGGCCAGACATCTCCTTTGCTGTTAACAAAGTATGTCAGTTTCTGCATGCACCCACTACAATTCACATGACTACTGCCAAGCGCATTGTCAGATATGTTAAATACACTCTGAATATTGGACTGAATTTCAGCAAGTCACCATCTACTCTTGTCAGTGCTTTTTCTGACTCATATTGGGCAGGATGCTTGGATGACAGACGCTCAACTGGTGGCTTTGCGGTATTTTTTGGACCCAATCTCATATCATGGTGTGCCAGAAAATAAGCTACAGTCTCCAGGTCTAGTACTGAAGCAGAATACAAGGCCTTGGCCAATGCAACGGCATATATCATATGGGTACAGTCTATCTTAAAGGAGTTGGGTGTGAAAAGCTCTCAGGCTCCATGCGTATGGTGTGATAACCTTGGTGCCACCTATTTGTCTGCGAATCCAGTGTTTCATGCCAGGACAAAACACATCGAGATAGATTTTCATTTTGTCAGAGAAAGAGTTGCTGGTAAACTCTTGGACATTCGCTTTATTCACTCACGGGATCAAGTGGCAGATGGGTTTACAAAAGCCTTGCCTGTCAGGAGTTTTGAAGACTTCAAGCATAATCTCAACTTAATGAAGTTGTGATTATGGGAGGGTGTCAAACAAGGCGTATATGTGCAGGACTGTATTCTCGTGGAGATCAACGTAGATACGTATAGAGGCTGTTAGAGCCAGACTTGTTATCTCTTTTCTGTTGTAACTAGCTAGCCTTATCTCCTCTATTCTTCCTCTCCAAGTTGTGCTCCCGATTCTCTCCAAATCGCATGTATGCGCTATCAGGGATCCTGCGCCCCTGCCTATAACATGCAACACGTCGCCTCACATCGAGGTAAGACGTTTCCGCTCTCGCACACTAGGAACATATGGAGAGATATTCCCACATCGCTGTAAGGTGAGCGTCTGGAGATATGATGGCAACACAAATCCCCTTTGCCACTTTAGACTTGGGCACTCAATAACAACCAGATGTTTCAGATAAGGAAAACTCACAAACCTTTCGACTGGCAGGGACAATAACTCGGGACAATATTTGACGTCAATTTTCTCGATAGCAGTTAGATATTCATGTGTTAGGAAGTCACCAAGGGTTGGCAATTTCTCACAACACTGAACTAATAGGACCTTAAGGGACGATAAAGTTGTAATGCTGCCTCCAACTCCAATAGATGTAAGAGATTTACACTTGATGCGCATTTGCCACAGACATGGAAGACTCCACATTTGTAGTCGGATGGACGTGACAAATGCCCATTGTAAATCAAATTCAGTGAGCGAGCAGCAGTCAATATTGCAAAAGAGACCAACACCCCACAGATGTAGCTTCTTAAGGGACGGCAAAAACAATCTTTGGAGGCGGATGTTTGGACAAAAGCACAAATCCAGCTCTTCAAGGAAATGAAATTCCCCAAACTCTTCAGTTGGTACTGATTCTAACATCTCACAATGTTCAATTCTTATTTTCTTGATGGCTGGGACATAATCTGGATGCAGAAAATGTTCAAGGCTTGATATACTTGCACACCCATCAATGGTTACATCTGTCAGCGACAGGAAACTACCAACTGCAGGTATCTCATTTAAGTTTACGCTCTGTGAGATCATGCGAGAAGATATGCTCTTGAGTTCAGAACAGCCTACAAAAGTAAGTGATTTTAAGTTTGGCAGGTTCTGTGGTTGAAACCAGCTTGGGAGCGAGACCCCTACATAGTTCTGGAGGAATAGAGACTTGAGATTGATAGGAGGTTGCAGAACTTGATGCACTTCTTTGTTCTGGATGATCCGAGATTCCAGGGAGACTTCCCTCCACGAATCCATATTCAGTTTCAACTCCTCAAGATAGATCTTATTCTTCAGTTCAGCCTCTGCTGCATGATCCTTACTTAGGTTGCCAACATTAGCTATCTCCAAGTGTCCACGAAATTGTTTCAGATTCTTTATTAACTTAATTCCCCGTTCAAGCCCATTGGTTGAACTAACACTCGTGTGCCCGCCAGCATAATATGATAACTCATCAGATTCGAATCTCTGTAAACTGATCAACTTACTGAAGTCGTTGGGCAAACTTTCCAGCTCAGAACTTGTGGCATATATAATTTGCAGGTTATATAGCCAACATAAAGTTGTAGGAAACCTCTTAAGAGGACAAGTTGTGGAGATCTCAAGGTACCGAAGATGCTTCCAATTGCCAATACTACCTGGTAACTCATTTGTGGAGGCACAAGAAATCACACGCATACGCAAAAGTTTATTACACCAGTGGTCATTACCCAAGATGTTTCTTTCTCAAAATTCTTCATGCAAATTAGGGTACGCAGCTTCGTGTACTTGCATAGTCTCAACAAGCTGGAATCATCAATGCCACTACTAGGGAGTATGTACAGATGACGAACATCCTGGGGAACTTTATCAAAGTCATACTTATTTCTTAAGATGAAGCAATCATGCTCTGAAACTTTTTGTGCCATGTCATGCAGCAAGTCATGGATTACATATCTATTGCCAACATTTTGGAAGAAGGACCGTGCTACAAGGTCCTCAAAATACTGACAGCCAATATCTTGAATTTGAACACCACCTTGAGGTTCCACAAAGCCTTCTGCTACCCAGATTTCAGCTAAGCATGCCTTCTCAAATTTGTAATCTTTGGGGTACACAGCACAGAATGCAAAGCATTGCTTCAAATAGAATGGTAAATACATGTAGCTCAACCGAAGGGCAGGCAAAATGTCAGTCTCTTCTTGTCTCAACTCCCACAATTCACTCTCGAGTATAAAACTCCAATGGGACACTTGCATGTCCATACTTAACATGCGTCCCAGAGTTTTTGCAGCCAAAGGAGAACCCTTCAATTTAGCAAGTATACTTCTACCAATGCGCTCTAACTCGGGATCATTGTCAGAAATATCAGAACCAACCGCGCACAGTTTGAAGAAATTCCAAAGTACGTCCTCCTTTAGACCTTCCAATATAACGGGCTCCATTGTGCACACTCCCTCCGTAACACTTGGACATATAGTGGTGACCAACATCATACTTTCCTCTTGAGCACTTTTAAAAGGTGCGCAAAACCTCCTCCAACATTGCCCATTTTCCTTCAAGGCATCCTCCCACATGTCATCAAGGACTACCAATAACCTTTTATTTTTCACATGGTTAGAGAGAATCTCTTGAAGAATATCCAAATTATCAGCCGTTGCCTCCTTTCTAGTAAAGGATTGTATGGCCTCTTTAGTTAACCTCTTCACATCAAAGTCATCTGAGACACATATCCAAATTATCTTCTCAAAGTGCGACTTCACTTGTTGGTGGCTACAGATATGTTGGGCCAAAGTAGTCTTTCCAACACCACCAATTCCAACTAATGACGAAACAGGAAGACTAGATAATAGATATTCTGGATTCATTAATAACTTGCTTGCTTGCTAATGTGCTTGTCGATGCCTTGACTGAACCAGTTGGTCTTTTGCGTTTTGAATTTGTACGCACATTGAGAAATTCCAGTACCTGCTTCAGCTCCTTATCACGACCAAATATTTTTGTTTCATTGGGCAGTGAGGTGGTCTCCGGCCTGACTGATTTGTCAAAGCGTTGTGTAACTCCACGAAGCCCCATATTGTCTAGCTGACTTGAAAGATGATTCAACCTCAACTGGACATCATTCAGTTTGTTGAAGTTGCCTTGGACAACGGTATCAAAGAAATCCATGAAAGGAGATTGGCTTGGACTGCCCTCCACTTGCACCTTCTTCTCATACCAATTGAACTTGTCAAGAAGGTCATCGGCATCAGACACTGCATCCTTGAGATTCTGGAGGAGCTTGGCCACACCATCGTCATGGCTCCTCCACTCGGCTTTATTGATGAGGTCGTGCATTGCAGGAAGAGTATCCTTGAGAAGTTGTAGGCCACTCTTCAACTGCAATACACGACCCTAGAGATCTTGCTCCTGTGAGCCACTCCATCGGGTGTGCAGGGATGAAATGGCAGATTTGGCCCACTGCCACAAAGTGACACACTCATTGAAGCCACTGATGAATCCAATGGTAGCAGATAAGCTCATCGTGGCTGGAGTCAGCACATTGGTTATCGCCCTGCAAGCTGCGAGCAAACAATGGACACAATTATAATTATGGAGATATTTTGGAGTCACGGAGTATGCAACAAAACCACTATTGTAGTAATTATTTTTCTCCAGATATGTTACTTCCAATGAAATTAGAGTGAACAGATACAACAGCAAGTAATAGAAACATCGTGAACGATCATGATGTGAAACTGTAGTTATAAAGCTTAATTATGTCTTGAAAAAGATACTTTACTTTTAGTAGAAATAAAGTACAGGGGTGCTCAGCATTGATATGAGGTTTGGCATTGCTCGAATATGCTCGGACTGATTCTTCGGGGTGAAAATTTAGATTTTGGCTTTGGGTGGTTGGATCCTTTGAAAGGTGCTTGAGCGTCGCTCCCTCGTTGAAGGCGTTGTTGTTGAAGAACATTCTTGTCCATGTGGTGTCATGAGATGGTTGGTGTGGATATGGTCATTTGTTTGTAGTTTGCTGATCGTGGATCTAAGCGCTTTGTTTTTTTCCTTGCCTTCATATAATTTTGGGTTTATATGGCTCTGCTATTTGATGGTGTGTTTTTGTGTGTGTTAGTGTTGGCTGTGTGCACTCTAACTATGCGTGGGCTCATTGTGTTTTGTATCGATACTTTATTTTGAATCAATAAAAATCCATCATTTGTTGAAAAATGTGAGTTTGGCGGAACTCTTGCCAAAAGACCTCGCAATCCACTAACGCTGCGTTTGGATGTCTCCATTGGTGAGCTCTGTATTGAATTGTTCTGGAATTCCAAATCAGTGAGGAAATTGAAATGGCACAAATACGAATTCGACTGTTTGGTTGTTCACTGAATTGCCCCTTGAAATGCCTATGAGGTTGCAATACCAAATCCTGTTTGGATGACAAACTTTGGAATTGCATAGCTATATTGCCATGAAAATTATACTCTAGCGGGGCATCTCCTTTGGCCATGTAGCAGAAGAAATAAATATGGCAGTAAGAAATAAATATTCTAGCAATGTCCTTTGGCCATGGAGCAGAAGAGGAGCAGCAGTTCCTTCGGCCATGGAGTAGAAGAGAGGCGGAGGAGGGCGGGCAGGGAGCCGAGGAGGGCGGGGCACGGTGGCCGGGGAGGACGGCGGGGCGTGGCACAAGGGGGCGGGGCGCGCCGGTCCTGGGCCGCCGCCGACCTCCATGGCGGGGTGTGGTTCAGTGGGGAGAAGAGGAGTTGGGGAAGGACCGGGGAGGAAGGGACCTGTGCCGCCGTCGGACTCCATGGTGGTTACCGCCGCCACCAACCTGCAAGGNAACGCTGCGTTTGGATGTCTCCATTGGTGAGCTCTGTATTGAATTGTTCTGGAATTCCAAATCAGTGAGGAAATTGAAATGGCACGAATACGAATTCGACTGTTTGGTTGTTCACTGAATTGCCCCTTGAAATGCCTATGAGGTTGCAATACCAAATCCTGTTTGGATGACAAACTTTGGAATTGCATAGCTATATTGCCATGAAAATTATACTCTAGCGGGGCATCTCCTTTGGCCATGTAGCAGAAGAAATAAATATGGCAGTAAGAAATAAATATTCTAGCAATGTCCTTTGGCCATGGAGCAGAAGAGGAGCAGCAGTTCCTTCGGCCATGGAGTAGAAGAGAGGCGGAGGAGGGCGGGCAGGGAGCCGAGGAGGGCGGGGCACGGTGGCCGGGGAGGACGGCGGGGCGTGGCACAAGGGGGCGGGGCGCGCCGGTCCTGGGCCGCCGCCGACCTCCATGGCGGGGTGTGGTTCAGTGGGGAGAAGAGGAGTTGGGGAAGGACCGGGGAGGAAGGGACCTGTGCCGCCGTCGGACTCCATGGTGGTTACCGCCGCCACCAACCTGCAAGGTCGCCGCCGCCGCCCGCCTGCTACCTGCTAGGTCGTCGCGAGGTCGCCTTCTCGTATACCCTCCTTTCTCTCCTATTTTCTCGTTGCGGGCTCGAAGAGGGGCCATTTCAGTCCAATTCGAAGGGGTAGCCCTCCGAAACGTGCGAGGGAGATTTACGTGGTAGCCAAAACGGACTGAATTGGTTTTTCATTTCCAATACGAATTCAGTGTCCAGCCAAACAGCTGTATTGATGTGAGATGATTACCAAATCCATTTCCAGGGCTTCAATGGAGACATCCAAACGCAGTGTAAGTGAATGTCATCTCAATTCATGTGAAAATATACGACAAAGGCCTTAAAACCTTGGGGAAACCTCCAATCCAACGAAACACGAGTCGTTGTTGATGTGAGATTATGTTTTTCTGCCTTTTCCTGTTGCAATACGAAGATCTACTATTAAATTCTGGTTCATATGATTGGGAATCAAAGGCTCTAAGCATGTCGATAAAAATGTATTTCCTTTCTAAAAAAATATAAGGATGTTTAGATCACTACTCTAGTGCTACTCTAGTGATTGAAAGGGTGTTATATCTCTGTAAGGGAGTAGTCTATAGGCTGTTGGAACTTCGTCCATAGGATCGATCATATCAAATCACACGAACACACGCGCATGAAAAATTGATAGCCAAGGGCACGTGTCGTGCCCCTCTTTTCTCTTTATTTCTCTTCCCAAATGATAAGTGACACATGTATGTCACGAAGTAATATGGTCCAAACATTCTCATTAATATCCATTTTGCCACATCAAACATATGGCATCAGTGGAATCTTTTTACTTTTTCGGACATAAAAATATTTTATCTCTTAAATTAAAAATCAATTAAAATCCATTTTCATCATTAAATCTGTCTCGACGAGATCTTCAAAACTAGATCTGATATTGATACGTTTCGATGATTTTTTTGACCAGAAGTTCTCATGATATTACACTAAAGTTGACATACTGTTTACATTAAAGTTGCCATGATATTTTCATCTATTTTTTCTTCTACATTTAAAGCTATAATTGTGTTTCAACTACTTTTCACAGAAAATTTTATTAATTGTGTTAGGGAACGTAGTAATTTTAAAAAAATTCCTACGCACACACAAGATCATGGTGATGGCATAACAACGAGAGGGGAAAGTATTGTCCACGTACCCTCGCAGACCGTAAGCGGAAGCGTTATGACAATGCGGTTGATGTAGTCGTACGTCTTCACGATCCGACCGATCCAAGCACCGAACGTACGGCACCTCCGAGTTCAGCACACGTTCAGCTCGATGACGATCCCCGGACTCCGATCCAGCAAAGTGTCGGGGATGAGTTCCGTCAGCACGACGGCGTGGTGACGATGATGATGCTCTACCGGCGCAGGGCTTCGCCTAAACTCTGCGGCGATATGACCGAGGTGGAATATGGTGGAAGGGGGCACCGCACACGGCTAAGAGATCCAAGGGATCAATTGTTGTATCTTTGGTGCTAGCCCTGCCCCTCTATTTATATGTTGAGCCCCGGGGTCGAAACTTGGAGCAAAAGCCTCCTCAAAGTCGGTTTTGCCCGAAAGGCAAGAGTCCCACTCGGACTCCAGGACCAAACGCCACAATCCTTGGCGTCTGGCCCAGACGCCATGGGCCTCGGCGTCTGGCCTAGGGCCAGACGCCAGGATCTCCGGCGTTTGGCCCCCTGGCCTCCGCAAAACTCCTTTTGCACCGACCTAAAGCCTCATGGGCTTGACCCCTTGGCCTAAACATATCATCCAATATATGAATCCTTACGTCTCGACCATTTCGAGACTCCTCGTCATGTCCCTGATCTCATCCGGGACTCCAAACTCCTTCGGTACATCAAAACATGTAAACTCATAATATAACTGTCATCGAAACCTTAAGCGTGTGGACCCTACGGGTTCGAGAACTATGTAGACATGACCGAGAACTATTCTTGGTCAATAACCAATAGCGGAACCTGGATGCCCATATTGGCTCAAACCGCATAACAACATACGTTGTTCCCTTTGTCATCGGTATGTTACTTGCCCGAGATTCGATCGTCGGTATCCAATACCTAGTTCAATCTCGTTACCGGCAAGTCTCTTTACTCGTTCCGTAATACATCATCTCGCAACTAACTTATTAGTTGCAATGATTGCAAGGCTTATATGATGTGTATTACCGAGAAGGCCCAGAGATACCTCTCCGAAAATCGGAGTGACAAAACCTAATCTTGAAATACGCCAACCCAACATGAAATAAGGAAATAAATAATAACTTTATTATTGCCTCTAGGGCATATTTCCTTCAGTCTCCCACTTGCACTAGAGTCAATAATCTAGATCATATCGCCATGTGATTAACATCAATAGTCCACATCATTATGTGATTAACACGCATAGTTCACATCGCCATGTGACTAACACCCAAAGGGTTTACTAGATTCAGTAATCTAGTTCACATCGCTATGTGATTAACACCCAAAGAGTACTAAGGTGTGATCATGTTTTGCTTGTGAGAGAAGTTTAGTCAACGGGTATGCCACATTCAGATCCGTATGTATTTTGCAAATTTCTATGTCAACAATGCTCTGCACGGAGCTACTCTAGCTAATTGCTCCCACTTTCAATATGTATCCAGATTGAGACTTAGAGTCATCTAGATCAGTGTCAAAACTTGCATCGACGTAACCCTTTACGACGAACCTTTTGTCACCTCCATAATCGAGAAACATATCCTTATTCCACTAAGGATAATTTTGACCGTTGTCCAGTGATCTACTCCTAGATCACTATTGTACTCCCTTGCCAAAATCAGTGTAGGGTATACAATAGATCTGGTACACAGCATGGCATACTTTATAGAACCTATGGCCAAGGCATAGGGAATGACTTTCATTCTCTTTCTATCTTCTTCCTGTGGTCGGGTTTTGAGTCTTACTCAATTTCACACCTTGTAACACAAGCAAGAACTCTTTCTTTGACTGTTCCATTTTGAACTACTTCAAAATCTTGACAAGGTATGTACTTATTGTAAAACTTATCAAGCGTCTTGATCTATCTCAATAGATCTTGATGCTCAATATGTAAGCAGCTTCACCGAGGTCCTTCTTTGAAAAACTCCTTTCAAATACTCCTTTATGCTTTGCAGAATAATTCTACATTATTTCTGATCAATAATATGTCATTCACATATACTTATCAGAAATGCTGTAGTGTTCCCACTCACTTTCTTGTAAATACAGGCTTCTCCAAAAGTCTGTATAAAACCATATGCTTTGATCACACTATCAAAGCGTTTATTCCAACTCCGAGATGCTTGCACCAGTCCATAGATGGATCGCTGAAGCTTGCACATTTTGTTAGCTCCTTTAGGATTGACAAAACCTTCAGGTTGCATCATATACAACTCTTCTTTAATAAATCCATTAAAGAATGTAGTTTTTGACATCCATTTGCCAGATTTCATAAAATGTGGCAATTGCTAACATGATTCGGGCAGACTTAAGCATCGCTACAGTTGAGAAGATCTCATTGTAGTAACACCTTGAACTTGTCGAAAACCTTGTTGTGACAAGTCGAGCTTTGTAGATAGTAACACTACTATCAGTCTTCGTCTTCCTCTTGAAGATCCATTTATTTAACTTGACTTGCTGATCATCGAGCAGGTCAACCAAAGTCCCCACTTTGTTCTTATATATGGATCCTATCTCAGATTTTATGGCCTCAAGCCATTTCGCGGAATCTGGGCTCATCATCGCTTCCTCATAGTTCGTAGGTTCATCATGGTCTAGTAACATGACTTCTAGAATAGGATTACCGTACCACATTGGTGCAGATCTTATTTTGGAAGACCTACGAGGTCCGGTAGTGACTTGATCTGAAGCTTCATGATCATCATCATTAGCTTCCTCACTGATTGGTGTAGGAATCACAGGAACTGATTTCTGTGATGAACTACTTTCCAATTCGGGAGAAGGTACAATTACCTTATCAAGCTCTACTTTCCTCCCACTCACTTCTTTCGAGAGAAACTTCTTCTCTAGAAAGGATCCATCTTAGCAACGAATAACTTGCCTTCGGATCTGTGATAGAAGGTGTACCCAATAGTTACCTTTGAATATTCTATGAAGACGCACTTCTTCGATTTGGGTTCGAGCTTATCAGGATGAAACTTTTTCACATAAGCATTGTAGCCCCAAACTTTAAGAAACGACAACTTGGGTTTCTTGCTAAACCACAGTTCATATAGTGTCGTCTCAACGGATTTAGATGGTGCCCTTTTAACGTGAATGCAGCTGTCTCTAATGCATAACCCCAAAACGATAATGGTAAATCAATAAGAGACATCATAGATCGCACCATATCCAATAAAGTGCGGTTACGACGTTCGGACACACCATAACGTTGTGGTGTTCCAGGTGGCATGAGCTGTGAAACTATTCCACATTGTTTTAACTGAAGACCAAACTCGTAACTCAAACATTCGTCTCCACGATTAGATCGTAGAAACTTTATTTTTCTTGTTACGATGATTTTCCACTTCACTCTGAAATTCTTTGAACCTTTCAACTATTTCAGACTTATGTTTCATCAAGTAGATATACCCATATCTGCTCAAATCATCCGTGAAGGTCAGAAAATAACGATACATGCCACGAGCCTTAACACTCATCGGATCGCATACATCGGTATGTATTATTTCCAATAAGTCAGTAGCTCGTTCCATTGTTCCGGAGAACGGAGTTTTAGTCATCTTGCCCAAAAAGCACGGTTCACAAGCATCAAATGATTCATAACCAAGTGATTCCGAAAATCCATATTTATGGAGTTTCTTCATGCGTTTTACACCGATATGACCCAAACGGCAGTGCCACAAATAATTTGCACTATCATTATTAACTTTGCATCTTTTGGCATCAATATTATGAATATGTGTATAACTACGATCGAGATCCAACAAACTATTTTCATTGGGTGTATGACCATTGAAGGTTTTATTCATGTAAACAGAACAACAATTATTCTCTGACTTTAAATGAATAACCATATTGCAATAAACATGATCAAATCATATTCAAGCTCAACGCAAAAGCCAAATAACATTTATTTAGATTTAACACTAATCCCGAAAGTATAGGGAGTGTGTGATGATGATCATATCAATCTTGGAACTACTTCCAACACTCATCGTCACTTCCCCTTCAACTAGTCTCTGTTTATTCTGTAACTCCTGTTTCGAGTTACTAATCTTAGCAACCGAACAAGTATCAAATACTCAGGGGCTACTATAAACACTAGTAAGGCACACATCAATAACCTGTATATCAAATATACCCTTGTTCACTTTGC
>LR880967.1:1013646536-1013657917 GCA_904067115.1 Aegilops sharonensis | reverse complement strand
CGCGACACCTTGATCTCCATCGTAGCATCGTTGTCGTCTCGCCAACTATTGCTTCTACGACTATCGCTACCGCTTAGTGATAAAGTAAAGCAATTACATGGCGTTTGCATTTCATACAATAAAGCGACAACCATATGGCTCCTGCCAGTTGCCGATAACTCGGTTACAAAACATGATCATCTCATACAATAAAATATAGCATCACGTCTTGACCATATCACATCACAACATGCCCTGCAAAAACAAGTTAGACGTCCTCTACTTTGTTGTTGCAAGTTTTACGTGGCTGCTACGGGCTGAGCAAGAACCGTTCTTACCTACGCATCAAAACCACAACGATAGTTTGTCAGTTGGTGTTGTTTTAACCTTCGCAAGGACCGGGCGTAGCCACACTCGGTTCAACTAAAGTGAGAGAGACAGACACCCGCCAGTCACCTGTAAGCAACGAGTGCTCGCAGCGGTGAAACCAGTCTCGCGTAAGCGCACGCGTAATGTCGGTCCGGGCCGCTTCATCTCACAATACCGCCGAACCAAAGTATGACATGCTGGTAAGCAGTATGACTTGTATCGCCCACAACTCACTTGTGTTCTACTCGTGCATATAACATCAACACATAAAACCAGGCTCGGATGCCACTGTTAGGGAACGTAGTAATTTCAAAAAATTTCCGACGCACACGCAAGATCATGGTGATGGCATAGCAACGAGAGGGGAGAGTATTGTCCACGTACCCTCGTAGACCGTAAGCGGAAGCGTTATGACAACGCGGTTGATGTAGTCGTACGTCTTCACGATCAGACCGATCCAAGCACCGAACGTACGGCACCTCCGAGTTCAGCACACGTTCAGCTCGATGACGATCCCCGGACTCCGATCCAGCAAAGTGTCGGGGATGAGTTCCGTCAGCACGATGGTGTGGTGACGATGATGATGCTCTACCGGCGCAGGGCTTCGCCTAAACTCTGCGACGATATGACCGAGGTGGAATATGGTGGAAGGGGGCACCGCACACGGCTAAGAGATCCAAGGGATCAATTGTTGTATCTTTGGTGCTAGCCCTGCCCCTCTATTTATATGTTGAGCCCCGGGGTCGAAACTTGGAGCAAAAGCCTCCTCAAAGTCGGTTTTGCCCGAAAGGCAAGAGTCCCACTCGGACTCCAGGACCAAACGCCACAATCCTTGGCGTCTGGCCCAGACGCCATGGGCCTCGGCGTCTGGCCCAGGGCCAGACGCCAGGGTCTCCGGCGTTTGGCCCCCTGGCCTCCGCTAAACTCCTTTTGCACCGACCTAAAGCCTCATGGGCTTGACCCCTTGGCCTAAACATATCATCCAATATATGAATCTTTACGTCTCGACCATTTCGAGACTCCTCGTCATGTCCCCGATCTCATCCGGGACTCCGAACTCCTTCGGTACATCAAAACATGTAAACTCATAATATAACTGTCATCGAAACCTTAAGCGTGCGGACCCTACGGGTTCGAGAACTATGTAGACATGACCGAGAACTATGACCGAGAACTATTCTTGGTCAATAACCAATAGCGGAACCTGGATGCCCATATTGGCTCCTACATATTCTACGAAGATCTTTATCGGTCAAACCGCATAACAACATACGTTGTTCCCTTTGTCATCGGTATGTTACTTGCCCGAGATTCGATCGTCGGTATCCAATACCTAGTTCAATCTTGTTACTGGCAAGTCTCTTTACTCGTTCCGTAATACATCATCTCGCAACTAACTTATTAGTTGCAATGCTTGCAAGGCTTATATGATGTGTATTACCGAGAAGGCCCAAAGATACCTCTCCGACAATCGGAGTGACAAAACCTAATCTCGAAATACGCCAACCCAACATGTACCTTTGGAGACACCTGTAGTACTCCTTTATAATCACCCAGTTACGTTGTGACGTTTGGTAGCACCCAAAGTGTTCCTCCGGTAAACGGGAGTTGCATAATCTCATAGTTACAGGAACATGTATAAGTCATGAAGAAAGCAATAGCAACATACTAAACGATCAAGTGCTAGGCTAACAGAATGGGTCATGTCAATCAGATCATTCAACTAATGATGTGATCCCGTTAATCAAATAACAACTCTTTGTCCATGGTTAGGAAACATAACCATCTTTGATTAACAGGCTAGTCAAGTAGAGGCATACTAGTGACACTCTGTTTGTCTATGTATTCACACATGTATTATGTTTCCGGTTAATACAATTCTAGCATGAATAATAAACATTTATCATGAAATAAGGAAATAAATAATAACTTTATTATTGCCTCTATGGCATATTTCCTTCAAATTGACCATGTCAATTTTAGTTTATAGATCATGGTACTTTTAGTATTTTGACCATGGCAATTCAAGTATTTTGTTATTTTTTATATGAACAATGGCAAATTTTAGTGCATGTATCATGGCAAATTTAAGTAATTCACCAGGGCAATTTTAGTTTCTGGTTCATGGAAAATTTGAATCCTTGACTATGCATTTTTAAAGTAATTGATGACGGATTTCTTTTAATTATGAACCATGTCAAAATTATTTCATGGTTCATGGAAAATTTTAGTAATTCTTCATGACAAGTTTAGTTTCTTAATTTCCTTTATTATAACAAGTCAAAATGTACTTCAAACGTAGACGAAAAAGTAGTTGAAATATATTATGGCAATTTCAGTGTAAACACCATGACAATGTATATGCAATAGACATGGCAACTTTTGACCGTCAAAAAATATCATCGAAACATATTGATATGAGATCTAGTTTCGAAGTCCTCGTTGCGACGGATTTAATGGTGAAAATATATTTTCAATCGGATTTTTAATTTAAGAGATAAAACCTTTTAACGATTGAAAACCAAAAAGACTCCAACTGACATTTTCTGTTTTTTGTCACTGTTTGCATGCATGTGTGAAAAAACAAAAAAGTTGATGTGTCATGATGGCTGGCTAAAAAGGCATGTGGACGGGATTGCTTCATGCCACACGTATGGCACTTATCAGGGTCCTTTCTCTGTTCTTATTTTCTTCGTTACAAAACGCATAGCGTGATATGCATATATTCTAAACTATTCGTGACCGTAGGGGATTTCACTATTCATCACCCTGGGTAAGGAATACTTATTTTGACATCAATGCACCGTATTTTTACGTTTCGTAAATTTTATCTTATTTTATACATAAAAAGAGAACGTAACAAAATATGTACTCGCCTAAAAAATATTTTATGTTACATAAAATTACTAATGTAAAGATAATGCAATTTTTCTGGTTTTATAACATATTTTTTTCTTATACCAAATTTTACATAGTGAATCAATATGAATGTAATTATTTATATTCTAAACTAATTTATTTGGGAAGCGATCGTAAGATTACCACCGGTGAAGAATAACTTACTCTGCATCCTGGATGATGAATAGTACTCCCTCTGTCTCAAAATTCTTGTCTTTGATTTGTCTAAATACGAATGTATCTAGTCACGTTTTAGTGTTAGATACTTTCCTATCTAGATGAATGTAAAACAAGAATTTTGGGACGGAGGGAGTATTACTATATATTCGTCACCATGGGTGAGGAATATTTATTCTTCACCCCCTCTCTATTTTGACATCAATGCACCATATTTTTACGTTTCATAAATTTTGTCTTATTTCAAACATAAAAAGAGAACGTAAGAAAATATATACTCGCCGTAAAAAATATTTTATGTTATGAAAAATTATGAATGTAAACATTGTGTAAAACATACATAAAATGTGATTTTTCTGGTCTTATAACCTATTTTTATACCAAATTTTACATATTGAATTAGTATGCATTTAACTATTTATATTATATATATAATTTATTTAGAAAGCGATCGTAAGATTATTTCGAGTGATGAATAACTTATTTTGCACCCTGGGTGATGAATAGTAACATTATATATTAATATATATATGCACCAAAAATGCTAGACTTACGTGAAATCCCCTACGGACCGGATGTTACGGTTAGGTGGCCAAGTCTCATTCATTCTCTCCCCGTAAATCTAGCTGTGGGACCCAAATCGTGATAAATCCTCGGTCTCCGCATCATGTCCGTAAGCACTTTCTGTAAAAACTGCCTGTAGCTGTAGCAAAGTTAATATATGCACAGCTATCCGACCAAGCATCGACCGATCCTGACTAACTAACCTAGCCAGACACCTAAACAGACTAGGACTATTACTAGTACGTGTACTATGACACGGCTACTTACCGAACTCGTTACATGTAGGGCTCCTGGACTTGACACGCACAAGAACATCAACCATACTAGCAAACTCCAAAGAGGTCGCGGAAGAAGTGGACGTTATCGTAAACTCTGTGCATTGGAATCGAGAAAGTTTCGTTCACAATTGCATAAAAGGAGTCAAAATAGTGGCTGCGGCGCGTCGAGGGTCCGGTCCCCACTCATCACTATCGTTGGCCCTCAACCCGCATTGGAGCATAGCATTAGTATCTTTCGGTGTATCAACAACATAGGCACCTGATCTATTTGAACTGTAAACCACAAGGGAAGAGTACTACTTTGACTCCGAATACTACTAGATTAGGACACTGCCAACACTAGCTTTTGCCAAATTAACTTTTAGTAACATGTTTGGATTACTCCAACACAGGCCTCCTGATAAATAAAATAAAATAAAATAAAATACTGTCAACCTAAAATGAAAATCTGCTCCCCCCTCCCCCCCTTGTTACAATATGTAGATCTGTTACTAATTTGCTTTTTATTTTTGTAGAAAAGGGAAGTGGTAAATTTCTGGCTTATACAAATGGGAATCGGAGGCTTCAAGTCTCTTGGTGAAAGAGAAAAGACCATTGCAAGTAAATCAATCAAAGTATCACTTGCAAGTGCGGTTTAAAAAGAAGCAAATGTTCACCTGCTGGTTGCGTTGCGTGTGAGCCTTAGATTAGATCAGTCAGGATGATGCTGCGGCGTCTTCCTCAAATGAGCAACAGCAGGAGGAGGTCCAACGGGGAGAAGGAGAGAAACCAAGCTCACTCCGGTGCCATCTGCTAGCTTCAAAGGATGCATGAGCGAGTTAGGGAAACATCATGAATGATCATCAGGTGAAAGTATAGTTAAACAAAATCAATTTGCAAAAAAAGAAAAGTTAAATAAAAACAGGGGCGGCGGCGCTCACCTGGTTGCGCTGCTGCCTGGAGGAGGAGGAGGAGGAGGAGAGAAACGGAGCTCACTTCCGCGCCTCCACGGCCATCCCCATTCCCCCTCCTTTGGATCCTTGGCCTAGATCAGGGCGGGGTTGCTGCTGCTCAAGTGCTTCTTCATCAGTCATGTATGTCACGGACACTGAGCGCTTTTGCCAGGAAATTTCTCCGGGACCCAAAAAGTGTGGCAACAAACCGAGACCGCCAAAGCCTAATCTGGGGACAAAATGTCACAGCCACATATATCTGGCCATGGGCCGGGCCGGGTCGGGCCTAAAAAAGCCCATGGCATAAAACTGAGGCCCAGGCCCTCCCAAGCCCTATCACCGGGCCTACTTTTCAAGCCCAAGCCCGGCCCATCTGGTAAAAAGCCCTAAAAAGCCCTTAGGGCTTAGGGCCATGGGCCGGGCCTCTTCCTTAAAATGCCAATATGCCAAGCCCAAGCCCGTCCAGGCCCTACTGGTGGGCTCAAAACTCAGGCCCAAGCCCGGCCCATGGGCAAGCCCATCGGGCCTAGGCCCTGGATTTTAGGGCCGGGCCTCAGTGGGCTGACAGGGCCGGGCCTGAGATGGCCAGGACTACAGCCACACCTTAAAGGGGCGTTATCTCTTCTCAGGTAGAGGCACGGTGTCCACACAGTGTAATATAAGGTACTAACTGAAGATGAAGATGAAGAGAAGCAGAGCAAGTCGGCAGCAGACTTACGTGTGAGTTGCGCTGGTGTGTGGACCCCACCGACACCGTCAGGTGCTTGATGAAATAAGCAGATCAAGTCGGCGGAGATTTCAAGCCAAAGGAGGACAGATTCACTCCAAGAGCATATATTCTCGACCTTAAGCAACTGCTGCTCTATAATTCACTGAGGTTTGAGTTTGGCTGCCTCTGCTATGTTTTGGTCCATCTTTTCCACCTGCTCTGTTTTTGTGTCCGGACACTCTGATTTTCCGTCTCCATTTGAGGTGGGAAATGTGAATTATTCATGTAGTCCCGTGCTCTTTGTTCACGGAAGATATTTGATAGAGGCGAGGGTCCCGATCTTTCGACGAGATGATAACTATTGATTTGGTGAAGATGACTTTGATGATCCGACTATAAACGTGTAACGACGTTGCGCCTTAGCAATCGCTAAACCAACTCCGAGAGGTTATTGACCACGCCGGAGCATGATCAACCTGACCACAAAGGTCTATTCCTGCAAGCAATTGAAGAACAAGCAAGAATATGATAAAAGCAGTCTGAATATTGCAAATATGGATAAACTGTTGATAAAAGTGGGGTTTCAAAAGCGGTCTTGGCCTAGTCGTCGGACACAACCGAAATACACTAAGTTACAACAATGGCTAACTTTTAAGTAAATATGTAAAATCCAAGGAAAAAAGCTACTAGATTGATCCACTTATATAGGAGTAAGGGGTGGTGGCCAATGAGGTGGGAGGACGTCCGAAGGTAGCCTAAAACTAACCCTATGTCATACAAGGCCCATGGACCCAAGTGGAGGTGGTGCAACACCTTTGGACTTATAGTTTGACTCAGATTCTGCTGCAGCATCAGATTGTTTCCTCAATATATCAACGTGGAATTCTCACAACTAAATCTACGAGTATCTTAAATCTTATATAAATAATTATTTAAAAAATTCGTTTAGAGCCACATAGGAAGGAAACTTCTTGATGGATGAATCCCGAACAAATGACATCCCTCAGGTCTCTGACGAGGAAAATAACCTTCTAACAGCCCCATACTTCGAGGAGGAAGTTAGAAAAGCGATTTTCCTAATGGAGCACAACAAAGCCCCGGGTCTGGATGGTTTTCCCGTTGACTTCTATCAGCACTTTTGGGAAGTCATCAAACATGATCTCCTACTTTTGTTTAGCGACTTACATGCTGGCCAACTAGAATAGTTTTGCTTAAACTTCGGTGAGATTATTTTACTACCTAAGGTTAATGAGGCTCAAATGATATAACAATGTTGACCTATTTGCCTCCTTGATGTTAGTTTAAAATATTCACGAAGGTTGCAACTATTAGACTAAATTTGGTTGCCGAACATGTGGTTCGTCCTTCACAGACAACTTTTAAGCAAGGCAGACACATCCTAGATGGTGTTGTTATCCTTCATGAAACAGTCCATGAATTACACCGGAAAAAGTTGAATGGGGTGGTTATAAAAATTGACTATGAAAAGGCTTATGACAAAGTCAAGTGGCCCTTTCTTCAACAGACTCTCGGAATGAAAGTGCTTTTTGCATAGTGGCGCGCTATGATCCATAGCTTTGTTTATGGAGGTAGTATTGCCATTAAGGTCAATGATGAAGTTGGACACTACTTCCAAACCAAGAAGGGATTGCAATAAGGTGACTTGTTATTGCCCGTACTATTCAATAGAGTGACAGATATGCTAGCGATCATGATTGAGTGCTCCAAGTTTGATGGCCAAATTTAAGGGGTGGTAAATCATCTAGTTGAAGGTGGTCTCTCTATACTTCAATATGCCGACGATACGATTCTCTTCCTGGATCATGACCTCGAGAAAGCGAGAAACTTTGAAACTAATTCTATCAGCATTCGAGCAATTCTCGGGTCTTAAGATCAATTGTCATAAAAGTATTTTTTTTTTGCTTTGGCAAGGCTCATACGAGGCACACCTGTATGCTGAACTATTCATATGCGGGTTGGTCTAGTTTCCGATCACATATTTGGGGATACCGATACATTATCGGAGACTCACAAATGATGAATGGAAACACATTGGGGAGAGACGGCAAAAAAAACTTGGCAATTGGAAATGTAAACTGATGTCTCTTGGTGGAAGATTGGTCCTCATAACTTCAGTACTAAATAATATGGTACTATATATGATTTCCTTGTTCTAGTTACCGAAAGGAGTTTTACATAGATTCGATTATTTCCGATCAAGATTCTTTTGGCTAGGAGATAGTGAGAGAAGGAAATATAGACTGGCTAAATGGAGTGTGGTTTTCCTTCCCAAAGACCAAGGCGGGTTGGGCATTCATGACCTTGAGGTTAAGAATAAGGCTGTACTTGGCAAAGGGTTGTTTAAATTTCTGACGGAAGAAGGTGTATGGGAAACCCTCCTAAGGAGGAAATATGTGGGTTACAAGGTAGTATCCCAAGTATACCGGAAGCCTGGGGATTCCCACTTTTGGGTGGGTCTAATGGCTATGAAGAAATATTTTTTCTTCTATGGATCCTTCTCGATTAAGGATGTCTTAGAAATTAGATTCTGGGAGGACAAGTGGCTAGGAAATGCCATGATAACCCGCAAGTATACGGGATCGCAACAGTTTTCGATAAGTAAGAGTGCCGAACCCAACAAGAAGCTAAATGTAGAATAAATATTCCCTCAAGTTCTATCGACCACCGATACAACTCTACGCACGCTTGACGTTCGCTTTACCTAGAACAAGTATGAAACTAGAAGTACTTTGTAGGTGTGAAAGGCTAGGTTTGCAAGATAATAAAGAGCACGTAAACATAAACTAGGGGCTGTTTAGATAAAGAAGCAAGAAAGTAAATAAAGCGAGTATGAAAAAGTGGTGGTAGGAGATGTGGAATTGTCCCTAAGCAACTGACTATGTTACTAGACCGGTAATCACTATTGCAATTCTATTTGAGGGAGAGGCGTAAGCTAACATACTTTCTCTACTTGGATCATATGCACTTATGATTGGAACTCTAGCAAGCATCCGCAACTACTAAAGATTCATTAAGGTAAAAACCAACCATAGCATTAAAGCATCAAGTCCCCTTTATCCCATACGCAAACAACCTACTTACTCGGGTCTGTGCTTCTATCACTCACGCCACCCACCATAAGCAAATCCTAAACATATTGCAAACTCTACAGCGGGAATCCCTCACGCTTGCGCGACACGGAGGGCACAATAGGACAGCACCAATAATAAAATATGCAACTCCAACCAATCATAGCAATTCATCAATCACCGATAGGACAATGGAAATCTACTCAGACATCATAGGATGGCAACACATCATTGGATAATAATATGAAGCATAAAGCACCATGTTCAAGTAGAGGGCACAGCGGATTGCGGGAGAGTGGGCCGCTGAATATAGAAGGGGGAAGGTGATGGAGATGTTGGTGAAGATGATGGAGGTGTTGGTGAAGATCGCGGTGATGATGATGGCCCTGGCAGCGCTCCGGCGCCACCGGAAGCAAGGGGGAGAGGGCCCCCCTTCTTCTTCTTCTTCCTTGACCTCCTCCCTAGATGGGAGAAGGGTGTCCCCTCTGGTCCTTGGCTCCCATGGCTTGGGAGGGGCGAGAGCCCCTCCGAGATTGGATCTATCTCTCTATTTCTGCGTTCTCTGATTCTACCCCTTCACCGTTTCCTTTATATCTGGAGATCTGTAACTCCGATTGGGGTGAATCTTTCGCCCAGATCTTTCTCATAAAATTAGCTTTCTTGCGCCAAAAGAAGAGCGTCAACCGCCTTACGGGTGGACCACGAGGGTCAGGGGCGCGCCTGGGGGGTAGGGCGCGCCCCCCTACCTCGTGACCACCCCGGACACCGTTTCGCGTTGATTTCACCTCCCAAAAATCATAAATATTCCAAAAAAAATCTCCATCCGTTTTTATCCCGTTTGGACTCCGTTTGATATTGGGTTTCTGTGAAACAAAAAACATGCAACAGACAGGAACTGACACAGGGCACTAGATCAATATGTTAGTCCCAAAAAATAGTATAAAAAGTTGCCAAAAGTATATAAAAGTTGGAGAATATTGGCATGGAACAATAAAAAATTATAGATACGACGGAGACGTATCAGCATCCCCAAGCTTAATTCCTGCTCGTCCTCGAGTAGGTAAATGATAAAAAAGATAATTTTTGATGTGGAATGCTACCTAGCATAATCTTGATCATATGTCTAATCAGGGCATGAAGATTAAGACACGAGTGATTCAAAGCAATATTCTATCATTTGATATAAAAACAATAATACTTCGAGCGTACCAATAAAGCAATCATGTCTTTTGAAAACAACATGGCCAAAGAAAGTTATCCCTACAAAATCATATAGTCTGGCTGTTGCTCTATCTTCATCACACAAAGTATTTAATCATGCACAACCCCGATGACAAGCCAAGCAATTGTTTCATACTTTAATAATCTCAAACTTTTTCAACTTTCAATCAATACATGAGCGTGAGCCATGGATATAGCACTATAGGTGGAATAGAATATGATGGTGGAGGTTATGTGGAGAAGACAAAAAGGGAGAAAGTCTCACATCAACTAGGCGTATTAACGGGCTATGGAGATGCCCATCAATAGATATCAATGTGAGTGAGTAGGGATTGCCATGCAACGGATGCACTAGAGCTATAAGTGTATGAAAGCTCAAACTGAAACTAAGTGGGTGTGCATCCAACTTGCTTGCTCATGAAGACCTCGGGCATTTGAGGAAGCCCATCATCGGAATATACAAGCCAAGTTCTATAATGAAAATTCCCACTAGTATATGAAAGTGAAAGCATAGGAGGCTCTCTCTATGAAGAACATGGTGCTACTATGAAGCACAAGTGTGGTAAAAGGATAGTAACATTGCCCCTTCTCTCTTTTTCTCTCATTTTTTTTCTTTTCTATTTTTTCTTTTTGGTGGGCTTCTTTGGCCTCTTTTTTTTATTTGGGCTTCTTTGGCCTCTTTTATTTTTCATAAAGTCTGGAGTCTCATCCCGACTTGTGGGGGAATCATAGTCTCCATCATCCTTTCCTCACTGGGGCAATGCTCTAATAATGATGATCATCACACTTTTATTTACTTACAACTCAATATATAGAACAAAGATATGACTCTATGTTAATGCCTCCGGCAGTGTACCGGGATGTGCAATGATCTAGCGTAGCAATGACATCAAAAAACGGACAAGCCATGCAAACATCATGCTAGCTATCTTACGATCATGCAAAGCAATATGACAATAAATGCTCAAGTCATGAATATGATGATGATGGAAGTTGCATGGCAATATATCTCGGAATGGCTATGGAAATGCCATGATAGGTAGGTATGGTGGCTGTTTTGAGGAAGATATAAGGAGGATTATGTGTGACAGAGCGTATCGTATCACTGGGTTTGGATGCACCGGCGAAGTTTGCACCAACTCTCAAGGTGAGAAAGGGCAATGCA
>LR880967.1:1013605968-1013625061 GCA_904067115.1 Aegilops sharonensis | reverse complement strand
AATCTCATAGTTTCAGGAACTTTGTATAAGTCATGAAGAAAGCATAAGCAACATACTAAACGATCAAGTGCTAAGCTAACGGAATGGGTCAAGTCAATCACATCATTCTCCTAATGATGTGATCTCATTAATCAAATGACAACTCATGTCTATGGTTAGGAAACATAACCATCTTTGATTTAACGAGCTAGTAAAGTAGAGGCATACTAGTGACACTCTGTTTGTCTACGTATTCACACATGTATTATGTTTCCGGTTAATACAATTCTAGCATGAATAATAAACATTTATCATGATATAAGGAAATAAATAATAACTTTATTATTGCCTCTAGGGCATATTTCCTTCACATAAGACTTTTAATATGCTAGCGGCACGATACAAAAATGCAAGCTTGTCTTGGAGATAGGTCGTTTCATAAGTTACAACAGATTTACTAGGGTTATGTTACTATAAGGGACGGTGAGACGAAGTCACGGTGTGTTGTTGTCCCTGGGTGTTCCAAAATCAAAAGTAATGCAGCCTATGAGGTTCAGTCCCTTGAGAAGAAGAAAATGGTAGTAAAGCAAATTTGTCTAAAACGAAAAAATATAGTTCTGACTTAACACATGCAACGCGGCAACACTTGTACATACAAAGTTTTTCCAAAATCTCACCAATATGAATACATTGTAAACATCGCAATTATTTTTCATTGAAATATCAACACATCAAGGTTACATCATCCAGACTTAAACAAAATACAAAACAACTCCTATGGATTTTCAGTTCAAGATATCGATCATTTCTAGGCAAACAATACAACAAAAAAACAATGCTCAACAACTACTTACCACCTCAGTCATCAGCAAGCCTCAACCTCTTACATCTAGGAATATGACATTTAATAAACCCCACAAAACTCCATCCATTCATTTTTGTCCTCCCCATACCCATGCAGATTCATCAACATCCTTAGCAGCCATCTTGAATAAACTTGGTTTTATAATTTTACCACCAAATGACATACTTTTCTATTGAAATAAAGATAAGTATTTATTGATGCTTACATAGTCAAGTGCAACTGATCAAGAAATTTGCTCCACTACAAAACCTTACTATACAAATTCAAATGACCTCTTGCAAAACTGAATTATCTCAACAAAGGGTTATTAGTTTGTAAAAATTTCATCACATTAAGTTTTTTCTACAAAAAAATCATGCCATCATGTTATTAAAACAAATGCACAAAAACTAAGTGACTTCATTCAAAAACATGAGTAAAGTGACATCAAAAGGATCAAACAACTCACAAAACATAACATTTGCGTATTAATATCAATATCAAGCTCTGTTTAATTGTTTTGATTTCAATTGGGGGAAATATGTTTACAATCGATTCAGTATTATTGATGTCACCAGGCGATGTTGATGTCTTAGGAGATGTGCATGCTCGTTTAAAAACTCATACGATGTTATTACACCAAACATCATGTATTTTACTATGTCATTTGTGTCTCTGTTTAACTAGATTAAATCATTCATTTGTTTTAAATTCTAAGACATTATCAAATGGAAACATCATAAATGTGATTTTCTTTTTTATTAGTCTAAAACTGTCCGAGAAATTATCAAACTAATATACATTTTATACCAAACATTTTTAGCTATCTATAATTAATGAATCAACATAAGATCATAATTATTATATTTCTGAAATATTCAAAACAATTAATAATGCATTGCCGATGTTCAAATTTTAAGAAATGTTATTTGTTATAACTCGAATATCTATATTTGCAAATAGACATGTGCTCAACTAAAATTGCATTTTGCAATAAAAAATTTGTTTGTGTTTTTTTCTAATTTTTTTGATAAAAAAACCTTGGTTGAACTGAAACCCTCTTTGATCTTAAAACATAATAATGACAAAATAATATCCCTTTGCAAATTAACATGCATCGTTATATGTGTTTTTGTGTCTTCACAACTATTGTAAAATATCCTTGTAGAGAGCTCAAGAACTCTAGTTTCTAACTAATATCTTCACATATATTTCTAGTATGCATAATTGTCTATCTTTGGTATAAATAAATAAAAAACAAATAAAAACTATGGAGTATGCATACCCTTTATTACTAGTAAGCGTGCATGTGCAAATGCACGTCTCGACTAATATTATAAATATCTAAAGAAAGTCTAATAGTACAAATATATGTGAGAATTAACATACATATAAAGATATGTTCACCATGGGTATTGTTAGACAAAAAAAATTGGCATCATTTAGCCATTGTTATTCAGAAACCAAAAACCTTTGTCAGAACTAAGTTAGGTCTCACATTACAGAGTTGTCACCCATAACTTTGGTCTCACAATCCATAAAGTCTCACACATCATTATCACACATTGCAAAGCAAAAGGCTCACAATCCGTAAGTCTCACACATGAGCTCAATCACACATTACCACACTATATTCCCACTGCACAAACATAAACATCCCATTAGTTCATTTCATGCGGTATGCGCTCCCTGCAAACCTGACAAACAGGCTAACCATGGCTGCCTTGGGCGAGCTTGCTGCTCTCTCTTTGTTGTTGCAGGACTTCCAGCTTAATGAGGATCCGGATGAGCGTTTCCTTACCCATGGCTCAACATTCTCCTCCAGGATGGCTTGCAAAATCCTCCTGCATGAGGATGTCGAAGATGATTATTCAGGCCGTATCTAGAGGTCAAGGACTCCTCACAAGATTATTATTTTTGCTTGGCTGCTATTCAAAGGGCGCTTAAATACCAAGTGCAATTTATTCCACAAGCACATTTATTCAGAAGCCAGCTGCCCGCGTTGTTCCGGCACCACTGAAGACTCTCATCACTTGTCCATGTGCTGCTCGGATTTATCCCACAAGATTTCTTCAGGAAGCTTTTTATACGAGTAATACATGGCACTGGAAAAATAGTTAATTTATTTATTAGTGCTGAAATCAATTAATATATATTACATAATGCGAAACTGAGAAGGTAGCATCATAATAAACAAATTTTAGAGCATGCATGGTGTATAGTTAAATGCTCAATCACACACCGACACGGCTTTTACCACGGTGCCAACTTGTCCATCGTCCCTCACCATGTACTGACAGTACTGTGTTATACTCTCTTCATTCCGACACATTACCGTACGCAAGTCACTTAAAGTAAATGTTCTTCGCTTCTGTGTTATATCTCTCTTCATTCCGACTGGTCTGAACCCTGCAAACCAAATTATTGTTTCCTCGCTTCTGAACCCCCGCTGTTGAGAGACGATGAAGAGACACTTAAAGTAAATGTTCTTGAGTCCAACACAGCCGGAAAGAACAAGTGATGTTAAGCTTGGAAAGTTTTTTGGCTGAAACCAGCTTAAGCTTGTTATGCTCTCTAGTCTAAGACAACCGAAAAAAGCAAGTGACTTTAAGCTTGGCAGGTTTTGTGGCGAAACCAGCTTGGGTTATGAAGATTTCCAAAAGGGGGATTGTGAAGATCCAGAAGGAAGACTCACCAGATTAAAAGAGAAGATTAACATGAATATGTTTAAATCAATCTGGGGCCTAATGTAGGGGATATAACCCCATGGTGTAACCCGCCCGTTAAGGGCCGGGTTAGAAATCACTGGCGTCTCTCGAAGACTATTAAAGGTGGGCCAGGAAGATCAAGATGTAAGCCAGAGGAGGACTCACAAGACGTGCCAGCTTAGGCCCAAGGCCAAGGATAGGCAGGTGGCCCAGAGGTGTAAGCCGTCCTACGGTAACTTGCCAAGCAAGGCAAGGCGAGTTAGACATAGACTTGGTCATGGGTCATGTTACGACCCAGACTCTTGTAAGTCGGGGGTCTTGACCTGAGTATAAAGGCAAATCCATGAGCACAGAATAGGGACAAATTACAATCCATCGAAAGCTAGGTCAAGCGATTCCGATCCCTTATAATCGATACTCCAATCAATAGACACAAAGCAGGACATAGGCTTTAACCTCCATCGTGAGGGGCCGAACCTGGGTAAACTCGTGTCCTTCGCCCCGCTCAACCACAACAAGTTAAGTACCGTTGTGATGGCTTCGTGATTAAGTCCTTACCCTAGGACATCTGCCGTGTTAACCCCACGACACATACTATTCACTCGGACAAGCAACATATCATCCACTCGGATGACAGTCCACCACTCGACCGTATGACTCACTCGGGTATCCGAAGACCAACAGGCAGCAAGACAGTCAAAGTATCATTCTTCGTAGTGGGCTGACATTATGGCATTCATGCCCCACTTTGTAACATAAGAGGTGAGGGGTGGCGCACTCTATATAATCCACCCCCACCACATAGCTCAAGGGCAGACCCTCATTCTTCTCCCCTGGCTCTCTCGCCATTAGTCATAGGACTTAGCTCATGCATGAAAATTCGTTCTTCCCTCTCACACACATACATTATAATCTCTGGATACATACTCAGATAAAACAAAGCCTCTTCAGAGCACGAGACATAAGGTTGTTAGCACCACCGCGAGAGGCCCGAACTCGCTAAAACACCATGTCACCCATATGAATCTCGATAATCATGCTCCCTTACACTACCCCTCTCTATTGCCGGAATCGTTCCCACAACACCCGCCACTATTTATAGTTCACCTATAAACCCTTTTCTAGTAGTGATGTGCAGCTGCGGGGATGGCCTCGGGTGGTGGGAGGGACCGCATGCCGCGGCGCTAAGGCCCGAAAGGGTGACGCAGCGGCGGCGCACGAATCGGTGCAGTCGGGAAGAACCACGGGGTGGCGGTGCTGCGGCTCGATGAGGCGACCCAGCGGCAGCCCGTTGCTCAATCGACATATATGTGCATGCTCAGTGACGATCTTCACATAAACCTGTAAAAGACGCGCGCGACGCACGGTGCGGATGAAGCGGATTGTGTACGCTCGGGTAATCAATCCAAAACACCTGTGAAGTTTACCTCAAAAAAAAAAACACCTGTGAAGTTAAAGTGTCCACACGGCCTGCCTAGGACGGACGTGGCCGAATGCAACTTGGTGGAAACACGCACGGACATGTGGTCCAGTGAGTCGACACGAGCAGCGGGTTGCACCAACGCCAACCACGCCTGAGTGGGGCGCGCGACGGCGTAGGTTGGCCTCGTGCCACGCGGACGACTGACGAGCATCTTACACCATGAGCATGCATGAATCCTGGGACGCCGTGTCAGATCTGGAGCGGCGGCGAGAGTTGGAGGCCACGATCAGATCGGAGCGACATGCGTTGACGGACCGACGGAGAAGGACAGGCAGAACGACGGATGATGGGCGTCCCTCGGATGCCGCGTACCACGCCAGGCCGCGCAGTCAAAGCAGAGGTCGGTGTAGTTGATGTAGTCGGAGTAGAGATGAGCGAAGGTCGACCTGCGGTGGGCGACACAGACCAATCTTAGATTTTAAAAAAATGCCGATCAACACGACCAACGGGGAAGAGAAATCCGGATCAAAGGATTGGAAAAAAGATTCTCTAGGGGCAGCCAATCAACACGATAAGGGGACGAACCCTACGTACGGGCAACGTGGCATCGGGTAATGACTCGATCATGTGTCCGGAGTGCTACAGATATATAAGTTATTTAACTACTTCCTCTAATCCCCTCCGCGCCTCCCCCTTCCTCTCCCCTCCCTCTGCCGCCGCCTGAGGTGCTCGCCGGCCCGGCCGCGCAACACCTATGAAGGTGGCGGCGGGGATCTGGTGGCTTCGCCTTCGCGGAGGGCCACGGCGTCCGGGGCGGCGGCTCCGATGGGAGGTGTCCGGCGTGGCCGGTGCGGCGGGTGCTGGCGGGCTGCCTCCCTGGCCGTGCGGTCGGCGGGGGGGGGGGGGGGGGGGGGGCGCCCCGGGGGGGGGGGGGGGGGGGGGGCGCCCCGGGGGGGGGGGGGGGGGGGGGGCGCCCCGGGGGGGGGGGGGGGGGGGGGGCGCCCCGGGGGGGGGGGGGGGGGGGGGGCGCCCCGGGGGGGGGGGGGGGGGGGGGGCGCCCCGGGGGGGGGGGGGGGGGGGGGGCGCCCCGGGGGGGGGGGGGGGGGGGGGGCGCCCCGGGGGGGGGGGGGGGGGGGGGGCGCCCCGGGGGGGGGGGGGGGGGGGGGGCGCCCCGGGGGGGGGGGGGGGGGGGGGGCGCCCCGGGGGGGGGGGGGGGGGGGGGGCGCCCCGGGGGGGGGGGGGGGGGGGGGGCGCCCCGGGGGGGGGGGGGGGGGGGGGGCGCCCCGGGGGGGGGGGGGGGGGGGGGGCGCCCCGGGGGGGGGGGGGGGGGGGGGGCGCCCCGGGGGGGGGGGGGGGGGGGGGGCGCCCCGGGGGGGGGGGGGGGGGGGGGGCGCCCCGGGGGGGGGGGGGGGGGGGGGGCGCCCCGGGGGGGGGGGGGGGGGGGGGGCGCCCCGGGGGGGGGGGGGGGGGGGGGGCGCCCCGGGGGGGGGGGGGGGGGGGGGGCGCCCCGGGGGGGGGGGGGGGGGGGGGGCGCCCCGGGGGGGGGGGGGGGGGGGGGGCGCCCCGGGGGGGGGGGGGGGGGGGGGGCGTTGGCGAGGCGGCGCCCCCGCGTGGGTCGTCCTGCGCTCCTGGAGAAGCTCCGTTCCCGCCCGTGATCTGCTCCGATCTGCGCCCTGCTCCAGCCCCTGGTGGCTTCGGTCGCCGTCTTGGGGGTCTGGACGGACGGATCTGGTGGTTGGGCGTGATTCCGGGGGAAACCCCTGGCCGGCGCGGCGGCCTCACCAAAGGCGACGTCTTCGGCGCCGTGGTCCTTCCTGGAGGCTTTGGTGTGGTTCTCCCCTCCCACCTTTCCCTCGAGCACAGGTGAAGACCTGCCCTCCCCTTGCATGGTCGATGGCGGCATCCGGTGCCGTGCTCCTTCTTGAAGGCGTCTTCCGGGGATTGCTCATGTGGGGTGGAGCTGCTGGTGGCGTGGTGACGGTGTGAGGTAGCCTGTTCTTCTCAGTGGCGGCTGCCGTGGTCTCGGTCCAATCCCTGACCACTGCTTTGGCTATGCCCCTTTTGGCCTTCTCCATGGATCTTCGCCTTCGTCCGATGACTTGCGGTTGTAAGCCGTTCCGCTTAGCACTAATGTACATGCCGTGATGGAGCGGTACTTCATCTCACTCATTGATGGCGGCGAGGATCGGCGGCATGGCGCTGTGGAGGTTCGCCGCCCGATGCGCGGAGATGGACTCGCGTAGGAGGAGGTTGCTGTCTGACGTCATGGTGACGCCGATGGCTGAGTGGCCCGATGCGCGGAGATGGACCTGCGGAAGATGGTGGCGACGACACACGAGTGCGTCTGACCGGATTATGCCCCAGACCCGGTATGTGGCTCGGCTAGGGATTCCGAATATGTTTCGGTTTCTGGCTTTTGATGTTAGGCTTAGGTGAGTGGTTTGGGTAGTGGCCCAACTAGCACCCCTTCATCTTTTTGGGTAGGAGTAGTGACATGTGTTGCCAAGATGGTGGATTCAGGCTTATTGTTGTAATACTTTGTAAGGTCCTCGAGAATAATCAATAAAATGGCCGTATGCATCTCCCGGATGCAGAGGCCGGGGGTCATCCCTCTTTTCTAAAAAAAAACTACTTCCTCAAAAAAAAAAGAGTTACTTGGCTAAATTAGGTGCTTCTTGGATACTTCATTGGATCTAGTGGTAGGTAGTAGACATTGCTTTTGCTTGGCTTCCTAAATTATGACCCAATGGCGTTCTCTTATTAATTGATCGAGGTGGTGCGTAGTTGCACAACTATATATAGCAGCAGCAGCACACACACACACACTAAAATTGCCAAGTACACAGATAGACATGATCCATCTCCCTACTCCCGCCTTGATGCTAACTAGCTGGGTATCCATTGCAGCGTTGCTGCTGATCGCGATACCAGCAGTGGTTGCCGGCGATCCGCCGATGACGATGCCGAACTGCAATTCCACCTGTGGCAACGTCAGTGTGCCCTACCCGTTCGGCATGGGCCCGGCCAGGTGCTACTGGCCGGGGTTCAAGCTCACCTGCAACCACGGAAGCAAGCCGCCGCGGCTGCTCCTCGGCGAGGGCGGCACCGGCGCGTTCGAGGTCGCCAGCATCTCCCTCAACGATACCACTATGCGGGTCATCAACCACGGAGTGCACTCCATAAACATGAGCGACTCCGGCGACCGATGGAGCTGGAGTCTCGACGGTGATTCCATCGGTGGGATGCTGCCTTACGCCCTTCAAGAGTTCGGAAACGAGCTCATCCTCACGGGGTGCAATGTGCAGGTTACGCTGCTCAACGGGAGCAGCCGCGGGGGCCTAATCGTTAACGGTTGTGCCTCCTTCTGCTCCGCCAACACTTTGTTGGAGATCCACGGCAAGATGTGTTCCAACATCGGCTGCTGCCAGTCGTCCATTTCCGTGGGCTACGCGTCCTACAGCTTGCAGCTTAAACGGGTCGACAACGGCTTGCCGAAGCCGAGAAAGGACGAGGCGAACGTGGTGAACGTGATCATCGCGGAGCCGGGTTGGCTTTGGCTCAACAAGTACCGGATCAATGATCTCGCGCTGGGGAGGACAGCTGCAGAGCTGAAGGTCCCCGTGATTCTGAGGTGGGCGGTGCCGCACGGGGCAGCGCCGGTTGACTACAACACGCGGGCCTGCCCCGCCGACGCTGCCCGGACCATCTCCAAGAGCACCAACAATCGGTGCACAGACACGACAAGCGAAATAACAAGTCCTACACTCAAAGGCTATGCTTGCGAGTGCAACAAGGGCTATGACGGCAACCCTTACCTTAGCGGCGGATGCCAAGGTATGCACATCTTATGGGAGCACCTACGCGGCTATGCCTCAGATGCCCTTATACTGTCTATATTCTTCTTCTTCTCCGGCGAGATCCCGTTTGAGCCCTGCCCGGAGACATCACGGTGCGTCGTCCCCGTCTCAAACCTCCGACTTGACTGCCGCACCGTCTCCGGGTCCGGCTCACTCCTGACAAGGCCTCGCCGGCCGCATCATCCGGCCTGGCTTTGGGTGCTGCCCATCGTCCCGGCAATAATTCACCGATAATGCTTCATCCATGTGGCCTTTTACGTAAAACACGCAACTTCTCTTACGTAGATGTAGCATTACCGATAATTCACTGACGCAATTTGTAAAAACATGCAACTGAGGAATAGCAAAATTGACATCTTATATATGTTACTTCTTCCTTCTTTTACTTCTCGCCTAGCCAGTTTTGAGCAACATGGTTTATTTACATATATAGACATCAAGGAGTGTGATCGAAAAGAAGAACATGGATGCTTCGGTGACTGTGAAGAACTTCCAGGGACGTTCCGCTGCCACTGCCCCAGAGGGACCGATGGCAACCCCAGAGTACGCAACGGCTGCATCAAGCCCGCTTTAAACACAGGTACGATCGAGCACCACCATTACATGTCTAACATTTTTTTATAAGTATACTGAGCGCAAGCAATGGAAGAACTAATGTTAATTATTCCTAACGCAGTTCCTTCTATATATACCCTTGAGTAAAAATATGATGTGTACTGTTTAATTTTCAGGTCATCATAATTTGAGATTAATCATTGGGTTGTCGGTTGCTAGTGGCCCGTGCGTTCTACTTTTGGTTCTTGGTGCACTCCTAATAGCCCGTGATCTTAAGCAACGCAAGGCGAAGACGTTGAGGAGGAAGTTCTTTATTCAAAACCGTGGTCAACTTTTGAAACAGTTGGTATCTCATAGGGCAGACATTGCGGAGAGGATGATCATTTCCTTAGAGGAGGTGGAAAATGCTACTAACAATTTTGATCAAGCCCGTAGGCTCGGCGGTGGAGGGCATGGCACTGTCTACAAAGGGATTCTGTCAGATCTGCATGTTGTGGCCATCAAGAAATCAAGGATCAACCATAAGAATATTGATAGAGAAATCGACGAATTCATTAATGAGGTTGCAATACTTTCACAAATCAACCATAAGAATATTGTGAAGATTCATGGTTGTTGCCTCGAGACAGAAGTCCCATTATTGGCTTATGAGTTCATTTCCAATGGAACACTCAGTGACCATCTTCACACGGAGGTACCAAGATCACTATCTTGGAAAGATAGGTTAAGGATCGCAAGTGAAATAAGCAAAGCTCTAGCTTATCTTCACTCTGCCATTTCAGTCCCCATAATCCACAGAGATATTAAACCTTCCCATATACTCCTTGATGATGCCTTGACAGCGAAAGTATCGGACTTTGGAGCTTCAAGGTACATTCAAGATCAAACTGGAACAACAACGGTGGTGCAAGGAACTATCGGATATTTAGACCCTATGTATTTTTACACACGACGACTAACTGAAAGTAGCGATGTCTATAGTTTTGGAGTCCTTCTTGTCGAGTTACTCACAAGGAAGAGGCCATCTTTGTGTATGTCGTCTGAAGGAGATTGGATTGTCATGCAATTTGTTGAGCTACTTGAAGAAGGCAATCTGACCGGAATACTCGATCCGCAGGTTTTGGACGAGGGAGGTAGTGAAGTGAAAGAAGTAGCCACTCTGGCTGTCGCGTGCGTGAAACTAATAGCAACGGAGCGACCAACCATGAGGCAAGTGGAGATGGCATTGGAAGCTCTCCAAGCACCCAAGGAGCATGTCATGGGTGATTTGACCAGCAATGGAGCAAATCGAAGAGAAGTAAGCAGGTGTTATAGCCTAGAAGAAGAGTTCGCGTTATCCGCGAGATACCCTCGATAGTCTTGCTGGTTTATAAGTGATTGTTTTTCAAAATCTATGTTGCTTTATTGTTGTTATTGCTAGTTTTAGAATAGCTGAATCGGTGTGTGTTTTTGTATGAAAAATAGGTGTTGAACTCTAGTGTATGTTTAATTCCAAATGCATGCACCCAGCTCGGTCGCAGTAATTTTGCATGATATTGCTCAGTATTGATGAGCATCTTGCGTAAATTTGACTCCTAGTCACGAGACTAATCAATCGACATTGTCTATTCATTACACTCCTAGTATGCATGTATTTTTTCATGACAGTGCATAGATGCCAAGCGAAATATTGCCACTAGTGTCGGCTTTGCCGGTGAGTGAATTAGTCTGCATGACAGGAATAGATGCCGAACCTACGTTGGTTGGGAAAATCTCGATGTCCCGAAAATATCCTTTAGTGTGTTTTTTGCATGAATAGAAAATGCCTTACCATTAAAATAAATACTACTACCAGTTTGGTCACCTAATATTGATCACTCCGTACCAACGAATCTGCCGTCACAAACATCACATACTTGCCATGAACACTAAGCATAACTTTTCTTCCATCCATGGCACCATGATCCCGGAAAATGGATCTATGATCCATGGCTGAAACAATGTGGAAGATATTGATGTGGACACGGATAAATAGTACGTGATGGACTTACGTGCACATGCATGCAGCAGCAGCGTGGTTACGTTGCAATTTTTCTTAATTTGTTTTGAACACAGTACAGACGCAAGCGCTCATATACACGTGCATAAACTCATCCCTTTAAACGCACACACGCACACCCTAGCTCTATGAGCACCTCTGAAAGACTGAGCCGACATATCATCTTGAAATTTATGAAGTCACCGTAGGCACCTCGTCATCGATGGGAACGTCTCCTCCCACTGAATGCGCATCGCCGGAAATCCTAAAATAAATCCAGGAATAGATGCGAGCACCAGGATTTGAACCCTGATGGGCTGAGGATACCAATGTCCCTCTAACCACGCAACCACGGGTTGGTCGCAGTTACGTTGAAATCTTGGACTGAAAAGAAGTAGTGCTTGTGTGCTGGTGACATACGCTGATGACATTGTAATTCTCTTTCTTTTTTTGCGCGGGGACTGTACATGTTGGCCAGCGATGTACTGAGTACCCCGTACCCCGTGCTAATGCCGTCTGCTAGCTGTGTGGGCATTTCCCGGCTGACGGCAAGGGGAGAGCGGAGGTCTTACCTGCGAAAAACGTGCATTGAGGGTGTGTTTGGATCGCTTCCTGGCAATTTATTGCCTGGCCTGGTGTATGCATGGAGGTTGCCTGGAGATTGTTTGGTTCATGGCCTGAAGATGCCTGTGTTAGCCTGGCTTGGGAAGTCCCATCATGTGGTTAGCCTGGCTCAACAATCCTGGCATGTGGTTAGCCTGGTCCAGGCATTTGAAATGGGACGCCTGGACTGTGCCTGGAGTGTACAACACCAGCATGGGTGTACTAATAAAGTATTAGCACATGCATGAGAAGGGCTTGATGCCGTCCAGGCCAGGTCGCGAACAAAACGCTTCGGTCGCATGCATGCCTGGCCAGGCAGAAAGACCTCTCCATTTCAGGCTCAGTCCAGGCATGATTTTATCCCAGGCACGAACATGAGGACGTCAACCAAACTAGCCCTGAATACCTGGAGGTCTGCCTAGTTTGTGTGTGAATGGAGTTGCAATTTGGTACCTGACTGCCTGCAATCATGTTTTGCCGTTGCCAGTGGTGAATCATACGTATTGGCAACGCATGCACCGACGAATCTTGGCGTGGACACGGGCCGGAAATAATTGCAGGCACCGTACGTATGTAGCGTGTGGATTCTGCCGCGCGTGATCCGTGAAGGATGCGGCCGGTCGTCGTGCCATCGATCGTTGGTCTGACCACTCTCCTGTGCATAGTGTACGTGCATGCAGTTCAGTCGTGAGCTAGCGCGTGCATGCGCATCAGACGAGCATGCAGGGCAAGTGGGAAAGATGCTCGGGCAGTCGGCAGGGGAGGCGGCCGCGTCCAAAGGAGCTGTACTTGAGGCATCTGTAGCTTCGGCGTGCTCGAGGAGTGATTTCCATTTGGACTTGGAGTCCTCTAGTTGACTGCTTCAGCTGCACATGCCCATGAGCAGCGAGCACACATCAGCTTCATGATGACTAGTGGCCGGGTGGCGCCTCTTAGAGCAACTCTAACTGTGGGTTGCTACTACCGTTCGTTACTCCTTATAGTTGATGCTAGTTGATTTATCCGGTGAAAGATTATATTTTCAAATCCTTAATGATAATTAATACTTCTCTGATTATGATTATGAATATGCTCTGTGAGTAGTTACGTTTGTTCCTGAGGACATGAGAGAAGTCTTGTTATAAGTAATCACTAGATCATGATTGGCGCGCGTTGCTGCGCCCGTCTATTTAGACAATAAAATGGTAGGGATTTCTATAAATGCAAAGAGACGAAAGATAAACATAATTGAATCACAATATATTGAAAAGGATACAATAGTCTGACAAAAGTTGTTTCATAGAAGTTGTGTATACCATCTACATACCCATTTGTAGCTTTGGCTACTTTCAAATGAAAAGGTCAAAAATAAATTGACGTAATAGCTCTCACTTTAACTTACACAACAACATCGGACTACTATGAACAACTTGAAAACACATCTAAAAGTTAACGGGGTTGATCAAGAAGCAACAGCTAAGCCTTCAATCAATGGACTAATTGCAGTAACCTGAACAATAATAAGCAGGAAACTGTAAGAGTTATACTTCAGGAATCAGTTAAACATCCATGTACGGATTAAGTTGTCAAAGCCGCTCGATGGATGCTACACTTTTTGTGAGTAGCATAGTACACACTACATGCCATGTCAAATAATTGCCGAATCTGAGTTCTAAATGTGAATTTCTTTATAAGAAGAAAATCATGAATGTGTGCACCGCTAATAAATGATATCATAATAGTTTCCACATAGAAAGAAAAGCATACATCGTTATTCTTATATTTCAGGAAATCAAATGTATATATAAATGATTATCTTTGGTTTCTGATGTCTAGATTGATTTATTTTTTTCTGGTGTGTCTTGAAACAGTCTATGGTTTAGATGTGTGCAGCGTATTAGCGAAAATCATTCGTACAATCCACAAGACAAATAACTTACTTAATAGAGAACAAAACTTGCCAGTAATTAAACTGCAAGAAGTTACAGAAATAAAGTGGACAATATGTGAAAGAATCCATGCAGTGTTTTGGAGGTAAATCTGGCCTGAAATGGGAATAGAGAAGCATTGCATGACCTCTCGGCAGATCAAAACCTATATTGTCTTCCTTACACTCCGACTTGGATTGGTATTTAGTTCAACAGAGTTACAAGCTACACTTTTTTGCAGATGATTCATAAGCATTTGAAAATTCAAGGAAGAAAAACAAGCATATGATGTGAGCATATACATGTATTAGCTTTTGAAGGGCCTTCTTTTTTGGCAAGAAAGCTTCTAAAGAGAGTTGAGAAGCGGAAAAAAGCATACCAAGAATAAACTCAGTCACATATTAATATCGATGGTCATTAAAAGTCTATTAATTCTGGTAATGAAGTAAATATCTTTCATTGAAGAAGAGCACAAAGCACAGAGAAGCCAATGCATAAACATCTGCGGTGAAAATTTTGCTCCCTGGTCACTCAAAAATCTAGAAACTGATACCTGCACGACATCCCTTGTGAATTTGTGAGATAAAGCCAGAGAAGATCGAGTGTGAAAGATGGAAGATCAGGCAGATAGCAGTACCTAAGTTCCCTGCACATTTTTTTCCTAGCAGAGATTATGGGGGAAAGTTTAATTCAATATTAATCTCTTTGGCATCATTGGGCCGTTCACCTCAAACCATCATGATAGGAGGGCTTTGTCACAGTCGCCTCGTGCCTTCATGAAAGTAAACTGCTGCATACAACAAAAAACAGTACCGTTGCATGAATGATACAGAAACGCAAACTAAGCAATCGTACATCCTTAATGCATGGATAATGGTAGTCCATGTGAACTAACTAAATGAGCGGCAGCCATATAATCTCTTAGTAGCACATGCACCGATATGTAGAAGTAACAAAACAAAGAAGAACATCTAAAGAAAAAATGAGCAGCAACTATTTCTTCAGAGCAAGTGAACATGCTGTGAAACATCATGTCATGCTTATGAATTGAACATCAGGAAGGAAGAAAATAGCACATGCCTGTGTTGAGACAAACGCCACAGTGGACCACCACGACACACGGCATACTGGCCGGCGCGCTATTTTTGGAGTCTTTCTGATCCGCTGTCTATGTTGACTAACCGTTTATTTACACCATGTTGAAATCAAATTGGGGGAAAGAAGGGAGGAGGGGATTCCCTGTGAGGACATACGAACGGAGCATTGGGCTACGAACCTACCATGCAGCTGACAACACGGAGATGGGATCTTGGAGGGAGAGGGCGCACGCAAGGACGGACGACATCACGGAGGGAGAGGGGATACATCGGCTCGCCCCGCATCGACCAGTGAGGCACTCGCACGTGAGGGATTGGACCGAGGCTGAATTGGTCGATGACGGACGAGGTGGTGGCCGCGGCGGCGGCGGCGTGTCTAGGCGGCCTGAGGGGAGGGAGAAGCCAACGAGGATGTGAGCCGGAGTGTCGGCGGCGGCGCAAGCAGGGGTGAGAGACGAGAGACGGGTCGTCGCCATGGTTTTCACTTTCAGTGAGATTTCAGTGAAATTCACTGAATTTCAGTAATTTCAGCAGACACTGAAATATCACGTTTCAGTCAAAATATTTCAGCAATTTCAGTATAGCACAACAATTCCAATATTTTTCAAAATATTTTTTAAAATTTGCAAATTTTTAATTGAATTCAAGTGAATATTTCGGTCATTTGGCTGAAATGGAAACTGAAATAACTGAAATTCACTGAATTTCAGTGATTTCGGTTGGTGCTGAAATTTTTCTGAAACTGAAATTCAAAACCATGGTCGTCGCTACATCCATGGACTAGGATTAACCACATGCCTTCAAAAAGGCTATCAGAATAGCAGCCCATCAGGACAATTGGCCCAGTTCGTGACCTAATCTCAAATCGGACGACCGTGGATGTCTCAGAAATAAAATCTAACGGTTCACAAGTAAGAATGTGTGAGAGGGCTGGAAAGATGCTCGGTTATGATATATCTAAATGTGCATTTGGTATTCGTTTGATATTTTGATGAGAGATATGTTGTCTCTTCACTAGTCGTATTACGTGAACGTTGACTACATGAAACTTCATCATTATTTAGGCCTAGGGGAAGACATTGGGAAGTAATAAGTAGATGATGGGTTGCTAGAGTGATAGAAGCTTAAAACCTAGTTTATGCGTTGCTTCGTAAGGGGCTGATTTGGATCCATATGTTTCATGCTATGGTTAGGTTTACCTTAATTCTTCTTTCGTAGTTGCGGATGCTTGCGAGAGGGGTTAATCATAAGTAGGAGGCTTGTCCAAGGAAGGGCAGCACCCAAGCACCAGTCCACCCACATATCAAATTATCAAAATAATAAACGCGAATCATATGGTCATGATGAAAACTAACTTGACAACAATTCTCATGTGTCCTCGGGAGCGCTTTGCTTTATATAAGAGTTTGTTCAGACTTGTCCCTTGCTAAAAAATGATTGGGCCACCTTGTTGCACCTTAGTTACTTCATTTACTTGTTACCCGCTACGATCTACCTTATCACAAAACTATCTGTTACCGATAATTTCAGTGCTTGCAGATAATACCTTGCTGAAAACCACTTTTCATTTCCTTCTGCTCCTCGTTGGGTTCGATACTCTTACTTATCGAAAGGGCTACGATTGATCCCCTATACTTGTGGGTCATCACGCCTCCTCTTCCTCCGGCTCTAACCGCAGGGGCGACGACGGATGGTCGTGGTTGATGTGGACGCGGAGCCGCCATTGCTCCTCGTGCTCGAGGGCAAACCAGGCCTCCCAGTTGGGAGGGTCTGAGGCGTACACGGGCATCCACCGCTGCGCCGGCGTGAGCTGCACCCGGTGCCTACGCACCTCCTCGTCGTGCACCCGTTTTGTCCGCGGAACCACTGGCACCGGGATCCGCTGCGGATCGAGGTGCGAATGATGCGGCAACATCACGTCAGGGCAAGGCAGGGGCTGCCTGTACTCCCAGTGCCACTGCGCTTGGTGCACAGGGATGTGCAGACGCTGCCGACCTGGCCGGGCACGCGCCGGCGGTGGAGGAGGAAGGGGAAGAGGAGCACGCGAGGATGAGGCGCCTGGGGTGCCCTGCATTTGCCGCTGCCGGAGCTGCTGCCGAAGAGGCCCATGGCTAGGGTTTTAGGTTGTCGCCGGCAAGGAAGCAAGAAGGGGGTGGGGGCAGATGTGGACGAAAGTGGATGAGGACACCCCCCCCCCAACACGTGGGTTAAAAAATGACGCTTGCACTGGCTGACTAGTGGGCCCAGTGTCGGTGGTCGTCATAAATTAGACGGCGGACAGTAGTTGGGTGGCCGCCAAGTGGAACCGAGGGGACACCGAGGGGACGTGTGGCGCGTCCGCTTCGCGTCCACACCGCAAATGCGTGGCCGCGGACACGTTTTGGGTTTGGGTCGGCGCTTTGGGCCTCTAATTTTGTCCGCCTTGATCCAAACGGACGTCAGGCAGATGATTTGGGTCGTTGCGTTGGAGTTGCTCTAAGGTTTGAGTTTGGCTGACTCTGCTATGCTATGTTGTGGTCTATCTTTTCCACCTGCTCTGTTTTTGTGTTTGGACACTCTGATTTTCCGTCTCCATTTGACCTAGGAAATATGAAATATTCTAGTAGACTCGTGCTCTTTGTTTATGAAAAACATTTCAAGTATTGCTTGTTGGCATGTAGTACGATAGCCATCTCAACTTTGTCTTTTTCTTTATGTGCCAACCAATCAGTTAAAGTTTCAGAAAATATATTAAATAAATGCCAGTATACGGCATTGTTCTGGTGAGGATCCAAGACAAAAAATATCTCTTCAACTCAAATGAAATGCTTTGTGTACTCTTGTGATCCTGTACATAGAAATAAAATGCTTCATCAAACAGGACTTCGATGTCCCCCTGCCAAAAAAAGGCTTAACTCAAACATGATCAATTAAAGTCAAAGCAGTGATGTATCAATAAATCTCTGATTGAATTTGCAACGGCTGAAAGGCACGAAGAATGATGAATCAATCAATGAGTTGCATCTACCAGACCCTTCAAAGCACATCTCAAAATGTCAAAAGAGGCATCCATTTGCCTGCCTGCTCATTTTCATTGTTCAGATACTAATCAAGATGAAGATTTAGATGAATGCCCAATCATTCTAAGCACATAAGACTTTTAACATGCTAACGACACCAATACAAAAATGCAAGCATGTCTTGGAGGCAAGTCGTTTCGTAAGTTACGACAGATTTACTAGGATTATGCTACTATAAGGGACGGTGAGATGAAGCCATGGTGTGTTGTTGTGCCTGGGTGTTCCAAACTCAAAAGTAATGCAGCCTATGAGGTTCAGTTCCTTAAGAAGAAGAAAAAGGCAAATTTGTCGAAAAAGAAAAAAATAGTTCTGACTTAACACATGCAACGCGGCAACACTTGTACATACAAAGTTTTTCCAAAATCTCACCAATATGAATGCATTGTAAACATCGCAATTGTTTTTCATTGAAATATCAACACATCAAGGTTACATAATCCATACCTAAACCAAAATACAACATGACTCTTATGGATTTCCCAGTTCAAGACGTTGATCATTTCTAGGCAAACAATACAGCAACACAACAATGCTCAACAACTACTTACCACCTCGGTCATCAGGAAGCCTCAACCTCTAACATCTAGAAATCTAACACCTAATAAACCCCACAAAACTCCATCCATTCATTTTTATCCTCCCATACCCATGCAGATTCAGCAATACCCTTAGCAGTCATGTTGAATAAACATGATTTTATCATTTTTGCCACCAATTGACATAATTTTGTCTTGAAACAAAGATAAGTATTTATTGATGCTTACATAGTCAAGTGCAACTGATCAAGAAAGTTGCTCCACTACAAAACCTTATATACAAACTGAAATGACCTCCCGCAAAACTAAATTGTCTGAACAGGGGGTCAGTAGCTTGTAAAAATTTCATCACATTAATTTTTTTCTACAAAAAATTCATGCCATCAAAACAAATGCACAAAAACTAAGTGAGTTCATGGAAAAAGGGGTAAAACCGATATCAAATGGATCAAACAGCTCCCAAAACATAACATATACATTATTAATATCAACATCAAGCTTCATTTAA
>LR880967.1:1013594286-1013605629 GCA_904067115.1 Aegilops sharonensis | reverse complement strand
GGGGGAAATGTGATTTATTCTAAAAAAATAACTCGGTTCAGTAATATTAATGTGACAAGCCCATGTTGATGTTTTAGGAGGTGTGCATGCTCGTTTAAAAGCTTATACAATATTTTTAGAACAAGCATCAGCTTTTTTATCATGGCGTTTATGTCTCTGTTTAAGTGGATTACGTCATTCGTTTGTTTTATATTCTAAGCCATTATGAAATGTAAATTTCACATTTGTGATTTATTTTTTGTTATCATAAAACGGACAGAACAATTTATCAAATAATATGCATTTTATGCCAAACATTTTTAGCTATCTATGATTAATACATCAACATAAGATCATAATTCATATATTTTAAATATATTCACAACAATAAATACTGAAATGATGGTGTTAAAATTTTAAGATGAAATGTTATTTGTTATAACTCGAATATCGATATTTGCAAATACACATGTGCTCAACTAAAATTGCATTTTGCAAAAAAAAAATCCATTAGTGTTTTTTTCTTTAAATTTGTGACAAAAAAACCTTGTTGAATTGAAAACCCTCCTTGGTTAACATCCCTTTGCAAATTAACATGCATCGGTATATGTGTTTATATGTCTTCACAACTATTGTAAAATATCCTTACAGAAAGCTCACGAACTCAAGTTTCTAACTAATATCTTCACACAGATTTCTAGTGTGCATAATTGTTTATCTTTGGTATAAAAAATAAAAAAAATTGTAGAACAAATAAAAAACTATAGAGCATATGCATACCTTGTATTACTAGTAAGTGTGCGTGTGCAAATGCACGTCTCGACTAATATTACAAATAATTCTAAAATAAGATTAATATTTAAAAATATATGTGAGAATTAATATACATATAAAGACATGTCACCATGGGTATTGTTGGAGAAAAAAATTGGCATCATTAGGCCACCATGGGTATTCCTTATGTTCAAAAACCAAAAACTTTGTCAGGACTAAGTTAGGGCTCACATTACAGAGTTGTCACACAAAACTTCGGTCTCCACAATCCATAAGTCTCACACATCATCATCACACATTGCAAAGCAAAAGGCTAAGAGTTCACAAGTCTCACACATGAGCTCAGTCACACATTATCAGACTATATTCGCACTGCACAAACATACACATCCCATTAGTTCCTGTCATGTGGTATGGGCTACTGATACGTCTCCAACATATCTATAATTTATGAAGTATTCATGCTATTATATTATCCATCTTGGATGTTTTATATGCATGTATATGCTATTTTATATGATTTTTGGGACTAACCTATTAACCTAGAGCCCGGTGCCATTTTCTGTTTTTTTCCTTGTTTTTGAGTTTTATAAAAAGGAATACCAAACGGAGTCCAATTGACGTGCCAAATTTTGACATTTTTTATGGACCAGAAGAAGCCCGCGGAGCATCGGAGATGGACCAGAAGAGTCTTGAGCCGTCCATGAGGCTGGAGGGCGCGCCCCCCTATCTCGTGGACGGCTCGGAGACCCCCTTGACGTGAAACCGACGCCGACCTCTCCTATAAATGCCCAAACCTCCAGAAATAACCTGGATCAGAAATTCCGCCGCCGTAAGCCTCTGTAGCCTCGAGAAATCAATCTAGGCCCTCTCTGGCACCCTGCCGGAGGGGGCCATCATCACTGGAGGCCATGGGGAAGGATCTCGGAGGGGCCATCATCGCCATGAAGGCTAAGGACCAGAGGGGGAACCTCTCCCCATCCAGGGGGGAGGCCATGGAGGAGGAAGCACAACGGGGAGAACCTCTCCTCCTCTCTCTCGATGCTGCCGAGTGCCATCGGGAGGGAAATCATCACCGTGGTGATCGTCTTCATCAACATCACCATCATCATCACCATCCTCATCTCTTTTACGCGGTTCACTCTCCCGCACCCCGCTGTAATCCCTACATGAACATGGTGCTTTATGCCACATATTATGATCCAATGATGTGTTGCCATTCTATGATGTTTTGAGTAGATATACTTTGTCTTTGGGTTGATTGATGATCTAGATTGGTATGAGTTGTATGTTTTATTTTGGTGTTGTCCTATCGTGCCCACCGTGTCGCGCAAGCGTGAGGGATTCCCGCTGTCGGGTGTTGCAATACGTTCATGATTCGCTTATAGTGGGTTGCTTGAGTGACAGAAGCATAAACCCGAGTAAGGGGGTTGTGGCGTATGGGATAAAGGGGACTTGATATGTTAAAGCTATGGTTGGGTTTTACCTTAATGATCTTTAGTAGTTGCAGATGCTTGCTAGAGTTTCAATCATAAGTGCATATGATCCAAGAAGAGAAAGTATGTTAGCTTATGCCTCTCCCTCATATGAAATTGCAATGACGACCACCGGTCTTGCTAACAATTGCCTAGGATAATTCCGCACACCGACCCATCATTATTCCACACTCGCTATTTATAATATTTAGTAATATATTCTAAATTTATGATAACATCACCTTCTTTTATATTTTAGCTCTCTGATATCATGCAAAGTTATCCTCTTTATACCCACAACGTAGTTTTATTTTTCGTTTCTAGTTGGAAGCAAACGTTCGGTGTATGTAGAGTCGTATCAGTTGCAGATAGGACTTGAGTGAATATTGATCTTACCTTTAGCTCCTTGTGGGTTCGACGCTCCATACTTATCACTTCCATCTTTGAAAATTGCTACGATGATTCCCTGCACTTGGGGATTATCAGCTACCTGCAAACCTGACGAACAGGCTAACCACGGCCGCCTCGGGCGAGCTGTCTGCTCTCTCTTTGTTGTTGCAGGACTTCCAACTTAATGAGGATCCAGACAAGCGTTTCCTTATCCACGGCTCGACATTCTCCTCCCAAGATGGCTTACAAAATCCTCTCGCATGAGGATGTCGAAGATGATTATGCAGCCCTTATCTAGAGATCAAGGGCTCCTCACAATATTAAATTTTGGAAAATCCTTTAATTCAACCGACTGATCTCTCTCGTTCCGTAACCATGCCCTCTGATCGCCACGTGCCGCTCTGGGCCTGCCCACCACTTCCCCTCCAAACTTGTCCCTTCCCACAACGTCTCTCCTCCACATGTTCTGCACTTCTTCTCCCTCTGCATCTCCCATGTTCGCTCCGACGATATGACCCCATGGCGATGGCGAGCACCCACAACCACTGTTGCAAACGAGAAGGAATGACGGCGATGGCAACCTGCAGCTTCATCCTCGCTGCCATAGTTGTTGTTGCAAACCTTGCCATAGCCTCATCTTTCCTGCTTCATCCCGCCATGGCTGAGAGCACCGCCTGCTTCATCTCCTTGATTCATACAACAGCGCGATGCATCCTCGCCAGTCGCCATGGCTGGCTGCACCACCGTTGCTGCAAACAAGAAGGGCGGCGCTAGCCACCCACATGGCTGCATTGCGAAGCTCCTAAGCGCCACCGCCGCGGTGCTGAAAACCCGTAGATGCAGCGGCACCATTGCTACAAGCAGGGGCACTGTACGCAGCTCGCTGCCGGTGCATCGAAGGAATAGGCCGGAGGTGGCGCCATTCGCCGTACTGCTGCAACGCAGCACGCACGGGTAGTTAGGGAGCCGCTCGCCACCGATGCTGCAACGCAGCACGAAGGAGGAGGCATGAGGCGGGCGCCATGTTGCTGCAACACATCACCTAAGGAGAGTCACGGGAGTCAAACCGCTCGCTGCTGGTGCTACAACGCAGCAACGTTGGACGCAAAGGGAGGCGCGGCCGGCGTCTATTGCGTAGATGGCAGCAACCGCTGGGAATGGTGTTGCATGGGACGGCAGCTTCCTCGGCGTCTACTGCAAACCGGCCCTGACCCGGGGCACCGCTATCCACTCGACCCGGGGCCATCCAACCATCTTGCCACCCGCAAGCACGCGTCACCACGGTCTTGGACACATCCACACCACCCCGCTGCGAACACCACCACGAGGCCAAGGAGACCGGAAAGAAGCGGCAAGCGCTGCTGCTGCTCAAGACTGTTGCGTGACTGACTCTGCCCTGCTACGTAACGCAGGCATTGTAAATAGCAACTTGGTGGATACCAAAATAAGTACTAGCTCTAGTACAAATTTGTACTAAGCTCAAGACACTTATTTTGGGACGGAGGGAGTATGTAGTATTCACAACACATGGATCAACTGGTGAAAATTCTTTTATTCTGGTTTTATTTTAACCTTTCGATTTATTTCTATATTAAGGATAGACTGACAAAGTTGGCCTAATTTATTAGTTTTCACTAACCCTAGATTCTTTCCCTTGATAAAAAAAATTCTGTCCTCTCGAGCTCCATCGTGTACTATGTTACTTAAACCCAGCGCAAATTTGGTTCGGAACGAATAGAACAGGCTATGTCGAGCCAAGAGCATTTTCATTACTATGGAAAATGATTGGTTTGGTTTGGTTTGGTTTGGTTTAGTACCCTACTACCCTACTGCAAAAGTGCAAATCATTGCCAATGCTCTGTTTGTGCCCTCTGTTTCAGAAAAACATTTGCTGTGTTAAGTTGTTGGCATGATGTACGGAACAGCAGCCGTCTCAACAGTATATAATTCAGGAAAACTTTCCACAAATATGATCAGTGAAAAACTATAAGAGATCGGGGCTGGATACCCTAAATGACAGGATGCAATACTGTGTTTCATAGGTTACAACTAGTTACTACTATAGTGCAAACTGAGAACTGATGGTTTGCCACAAATATGAACTGCACATGGAGTTATTGATGAAATAAAACTGCTTAAAGGGAGTTATCCATGGAGTAGACAAACGACCAGACAAAGGAGGCATGATGTCTTGTTATCCTCAGGTCCGCCGACTTCCAAGTAATGCGATGCAGCTACCGCATCCAGTCCCTTGAAGAACAAAACATGATCAGTAAAGCAAATTTGCCAACGAAAGGAGAGTCTCGACTTAAAACGGCATGACTCATACATCTATAGTTTAACAAGTTTTTTTTTCCAGAGTGCCACCGGTATTGAATGACTGTAAACATCACACTTTTCTTTTGGTAAATATCAACACATCAAGACTGAAAAATCTGGACAGAAAATAAGTGCTAGCACAAATACCTTTGGCGGAAATATCTTCTACTGATTTGCTCCTCTTCCTCCAAGTTTGGGCACTCGTATACAAACACCTTTCTTATTTTTCCAACCGCCCTTGCTCCACCAATTGAAACTAGGTCTGGACAATGCGAAATATCCAATTCCTCAAGTGATGCAAGATTACCATGCCAAATGTCACCTGGAATGGAAGTTATACCCTGGCCAGAAATACTTAGTGAGACGAGGGATGTGAGGTTCTGCAGGCAGCTGGGAACAAATGCAGAGATATCCCCACATTTATTTAAGCTGAGATGTTGGAGATATGATGGCAACACCAAACCCCTTTGCCAGTTGAGGCTTGGGCACTCAAAAACCGACAAATGTTTCAGATTAGCAAAACCCACAAACCTTTCAACTGGACTCTGGACAACATTCAACATGGATTTTCTCAATAGAAGGTAGATATTCTTGTGTTAGGAGGTCATCAAGGGTTGACAATTTAGCACCTGAAACTGTTAGGGCATTAAGGGACGAGAATGCTCTGCTTCCAATAGACGTAAGAGAATTGCATTTGATGGTCAACTGCAGTAGAGATGGAAGACTCCATGTTTGAAGGTCGATGGATGTGAGAATCTGGGATGCTAACCAAAAGTAGGTGAGGGAGCAGCAGTCAAGTCTGCAAAAGAGGCCAGAACCAAGCAGAGTGAGCATCTTAAGGGACGATGAAACCAATGTTTGGAGGCCGATGTTGATATTTGGACAACAGCACACGGCCAGTTCTTCTAGGAAACGAAAATGCCCAAACATTTCAGTTGGTATTGATGCTAACATCCTGCAATTTTCAATCCTTATTATCTTGATGGCTGGTACATAATGTGGATGCAGAAAATGTTCGAGGCTTGATATATTTCCGCAACCATCAATGGTTAAGTTGGCCAACAATCTGAGAAGACCAACTTCAGGTATCGCATTTAAGTTTATGCTCACGAGCCCATTACACCTTCTAAAAGTAAGTGATTCTAGACTTGGCAATTCTCTTGGCTGAAACCAGCTTGGGAGCGAGACACCAGCATATTCCTGGAGGAACAGAGACTTGAGGCTGATAGGAGGCTGCAGAACTTGAAGCACTTTTTGGTTGTGGATGATTTCAGAATCAGGGTAGACTCCCCTATGTGGATGATTGCTCAGCTTCAGCTCGTCAAGGCATATCTTATTCTTCAGTTCAGCTTCTGCTGCATGCTCTATACTTAGGATGTCAAAATTATCTACCTCCAAATGTCCACCAAATTGGTTCAGATTCTTTATTAACTTAATTCCATGCCCCTTGGCTGAGTCAAGAGTCGTGCGACCGCCAGCATAATATGTTAATCCATTTGACTGAAATTTCTGTAAACTGATCAACTTACCAAAGTCATCAGGCAAACTTTCTAGCTTGCATTTCCTGGCATATAAAATCTGCAGATTATATAGGCAGCAGAAAGTTGAAGGAATTCTCTTCATCAAAGGGCAAGCTCTGCAGATTTCAAGGTACCGAAGTTGCTTCCAGTTGCCAATACTATCTGGTAACTGACGAGTGTAGGGAAAAGAAATCACACGTATATGCAGAAGTTTAGCACACCACTCATCCATTACAGAGACTGTGTCTTTCCCAAAAAGCTTCATGCATATCAGGGTACGCAGCTTCGTGTACTTTCCTAGTCTTAACAAGTCAGAATCATCAAAGTCACTGCTAGGGGGTACATACAGATGACGAACATTCTGGGGAACTTTATCAAAGTCACTCTTATTTCTTAGGATGAAGCAGTTGTGCATTGAGACCATTTGTGCCATGTCATGAAGCAAGTCATGGATTACGTATTTACCATTAACCTTTTGGAAGAAGGAGCGTGCTACAAGGTCTTCAAAATACTGACAGCCAATATCTTGAACTGAAAAATTACCCTGAGGTTTGACAAAGCCTTCCGCTACCCAAATTTCAGCTAAGCATTCCTTCTCAAATTTGTAATCTTTGGGGTACACAGCACAGAATGCGAAGCAGCGCTTCAAATAGAATGGTAAATATATGTAGCTCAACCGAAGGGCAGGCAAAATTTCAGTCTCCCGTTGTGCCAACTCCCACAGTTCACTCTTAAGTACAGAATTCCAATGCGATGCTCGAAGGTCCTCCTTCAACATGCGTCCCAGAGTTATGGCGCACAGAGGAGACCCCTGTAATTTAGGAAGTATACTTTCACCAATGAGCTCTAACTCAGGAAACTTCCTAGAATCCTCATATCCAAACGCGCATGATTTGAAGAATTTCCTGATGACATCATCCTTTAGACCTTGTAATGTAACAGACTCCATTGTGCACACATGCTTGGCAACAGTTGGACATCTAGTGGTGACCAACATCGCACTTCCCTCTTGGGCACTGCTAAATGCTCCACGAAAAATGTCCCAATAATCCAAGGCATCTTCCCACACGTCATCAAGGACTATCAGTAACCTTTTATTGTTGACGTGATTAGAAAGAGCACGCTCAAGAGAATCCAAATTATCAGCCGTTGCCTCATTTTCGGTGAACCTCTCTGCATCAAAGTCATTTGAGACACAAATCCAAATTCTCTTCTCAAAATGAGACTTCACTTTCGGATGGTCGAAGATATGCTGGACCAATGTAGTCTTTCCAACACCACCAATTCCATCCATCACGAAAATAGGAAGACCTGATGCACTATTAACATGGTTGCTTGCTGATGTGCTTGTTGATGCATTGATTGAACTAGTTGCTCTCTTGCGTTTAAGTACATTGAGTAATTCCAAGACCCGATTGAGCTCCTTGTCACGACCCAACAATATATTATTTCTCTTTCCCGACAAAGAGGAGATTGTTGGTGGCCTGACTGCTTTGTCAAAGCGTCGTGCTTCTCCACGAAGCCCTATTTTCTCCATCTGAGTGGAAAGATTGTTCCACCTACTCAGGACGTCATCCACTTTGTTAAAGCTGCCTTGTATGACGGTATCAAAGAAGTCAATGAAAGGAGATTGGCTTGCACTGCCCACCGCCTCTACCTGCAGATTGTACCAGCTGAAGTCTTGAAGAAGGTCCTCGGCCACAGACAGTGCATCATTGAGATTCGGAAGGAGACTTGCCACAGTGCTGTTGTGGCTCTTCCAATCTGCTTTATGAATGAGGTCTTCCATTGCAGGAAGATCATCCCTGAGGCGTTGTAGGCCACTCTCCAACTGCAATACACGACCCATGAGTTGTTGCTCCTGTGAGCCACTCCATCTGGAGTGCAGGGATGAAATGGTAGACCTGGCCCACTCAAAGAACGTGACGCACTCATTGATGGCAGTGATGGCCCCAATGGAAGATGAGATCATGGTGGCTGGAGTCTGTACATCTATTTTTTGCTCTGCAAGCAAACAGTGGAAGCAGTTAGAATTATGGGAGTAGTGTTTTGCAGTCAGAGTGTACAACCATGAGTTTGAAGAGATACATCAGGGAGTCATTGTCATGAAGGACCATGAGGCGGAAACTAAAACTCAGTTACAGTCTGTCCGCAATTGTTAACAAAGGTACTAGTTGACTTTGAATAATAATAAAGTAGGGTTATAATTAAGTATGAGCTTGACTAGAGATCAGGAACAGGGGTCCAGTCCAGAAGATGGATCTGAGGTTGCTTTGTGTAAGAAACGCGTAGATCTGCTACTCCTAGTAAATTTGTGGTTCATGTGAGTGGAGAATACAATTCTTCAAGCATCTTGATTAAAAAAAATAAAGTCTTTAGACATCTATCTATATATATAATAAAATAAAATATGATATGTGGTGGACAGGAAAACAGGGGAGAAAGAAGTGCGCTAAAAGAAGGGGGAGGAGGAGGAGGAGAGAAATGGAGCTCACTTCCACGCCTCCATGGCCATCTCCCTTCCCCTCTTTTCTTGGCCCAGATCTGGAAGGGGTGATGCTCCTGCTGCTGCTTCTTTCTCGGTCGCCCGGGAGGAGGAGGAGGAGGAGGACTAGCAGTGCTTTAGCTCATTTGCTGCGAAAGTTCGTGGATCACGAGCTCACATGACCCGGGAGAGAAGCTTCCTCCGTCACCCGAAGTGTCTCGGCCATGTGCCATTGCCACGCCTGATCCTTTCTTTTTCAACATTCTTCTAACACACTTTTTGAGCTATTGCTAAGCTTAATCTGACTCCATGATGTATCTCTTCATGATGCTTTTTGTGTTAAGCATATGGTAAAACTTAAGGAAGCATGATTAACAAGAAACACTAATTTGGTGTTATTCAACTGCTTGCTATTAACCCTATTGAAGCGTAATGTATAGGCCAAAGAAGCATACATATTACAATGTGGAAGCACAATGGGTAAGAAGCACCAAAATAGTCCTCTGGATACATGCATAAGTAGTATTACTTTGGAGCATGGGTATTTGAAGAAAAATACGGAAAAAAATGCGGCCAACATGGTTAAGCATATTTGTGTCATGTACATACCAAATAGACATATAGTAGTTGATGATTTAGTGATCCGCTACATAATGAATAGAACGAAATCAGCCCCCAAAATGGGAATAAAGCAATATATGCACATAGAGATATCAAACAATACTCGAGAACATAAATATGTTTGGAAATCAACTAGCACTGTATCTGGATGAGAGGACTCAATACCTAGGTCAAATGAGGATGCTTCCTGTGGGGAGGGAGGAATCCTACAGTCTTAGATGGCAATCTGTTTCGGCCTGTTTCACTCTCGTGTGTCAAAATATGGGAATTGAAGGCATAAATCAAGACATAAAGATGTCCGCCAAAATAGGTGTATGGAAGCAAACATTAGAACTAATCAGCTTATCTGTTATAAACACAGTATGTCAGTTCGTAGGATGCATGAATATATGACAGCTCGAATTTAATCTTGGCCGGAAGCATAGAACACTGATAATGGGAACAACTAGGATTGCTGCCAATGCGCGGATGCATGCTTTGGGTTGCCTAGATGCAAATTTAACCAATTCTTTTTGGCCAATGCAAGCGATTTTCTTTCCCAAAGAAGCACGAAAAAGTGCACTGGGTACATATGTATTGTCATTGGGAAGCATTGAAAATTAAAAAATGGAACAAAAACTAATAACCGGGGAGGTGTATGTGTGTGATGTACGTACTAATACACAAAAATACCAATAATTTACAGTGATCTAATACATATTGGATGGAAGAAATTCACAACCACAAACGGTGCATAAACCAACGTATTCACATCACGATATCAAGCAAAAATTAGAACACAACTGTATTAGGAATCAACTACACTGCAAGATTGAATAGTACCAAGAGGAGAGAGAACTCAGACCCTAGATCGGATGAGCATGGGCAGCATGGGAGAATCATGCGATACTCCATGCTGCTCCGACGAGCTTGAACGGAAAGTGGTGCGGGGGCTGATCCCGATGGAGATCGGGCGTGGCGGCCGGATGGGATGACGCACAGGTGAGATGGGCTGGAGGCCGTAGTGGGGCTGGGCAAAACCCTGGCGGACAGAGATGGGAGCGAGGGCACTGGCGAGCAAGGCGAAGAGCTTGGACGGGGGCGACGAGATCGGAAACAGGGGCGCTTGGTCAGGGGCAGTTAATTAGGGATATTAGCACATGACAAGGTATTATGGTTTGCATGTGCGTAAAACGCGGCCAGCTTGGAGACGAAAATCTCAGCCGTGAGATTAAAAGGAGAATCAACGGATCACCAGCGGTCTGACGATGGCTTCGACTCAGACTACTGATAGTAAGTGTTTCCCATCAATCATTCAGCAACCGCGTGTTTAATAAAACGTCTAAATGCACCGTGTGTACGTAGTACGTACCCTAGGGTGTCCAAAGTTAGTTTGCTTCTACAGTGTATTTCAACCGAGTGTCGTTGCCATTAGCGTGTTGACTGGTTCGTCTACTTTGGTTTGGCACTAAAAAGAATAGGCATGGCCAGGCTTGTCCCTATCTCTGATGATGTTTCAGTTATTATTTGCGACGTTTCGACGATAAGTATGCACGTACGTACTCTGGTGGCAATGTCAACGCACGCGTTTGTATCAATTATACTAAAATGCGGATGATGCATGTAGAGTTGTAATCCTGAACTCTTGATCAATCAGCAGAGTTGTAGTTGTAGGCACCTCGGCGGAAGTGCCCAGTAGAGTTGAATCTGATATTGCATGTATGCGTGCCTAGTCAACACGGCCGGTTCGTCAGTCACACGGAGCTGTTATCAGTATTTTTTGAGCCGGACGGGATGACTT
>LR880967.1:1013572073-1013593764 GCA_904067115.1 Aegilops sharonensis | reverse complement strand
ATCGCTACCGAATGATTGTCACACACACATATATACTTGGGATCCCCAAGTAAGTAATCTTGCATTTCTCCAACATGGTGGCCACACAACTACTCATCTCCCTCGCTGGCTACCTCCTCTATGCCATGTGCATGTTTGCGGTGACGTTTCTGGTATGTGTTGCAATTATTGAGACCTTCCCGTCGTTTGAGGAGAAACTCCCCTTCCACATTGGGTTCTCGATCATCCAGGCCGTCTGCTTCGCGCTCAAGAATTTTCGGTGGGTTGTTCTCATCTCAGAATCCCACTACACCTTACCTTGCAGCGTCTCCCAGGTGATAGCCATACTTATTTGCATCGCTAGCTACCTGGTCTGCATGATGCCGTTGCCGATGCTCCTGATCAACGCATGCGCCTGGGGCTGGAGTGCAGCAGTGAGGCAGCACTGTGATGTTGATCAGCCACCCGGTTTGGTAAAAATCAGCTGGCTTGTTGTCAACTTCGTGGTGACGGATAGGGTCGCTGGCTATTATGTAGATCCTGCTGTTATCTCTGGATTTCTCTCCAACATCATCTTCCTCGCCGGCTACCTCGTCTACATCGCGTGCATGCTGGCGCTGTCAGCTCTGGTGCTCTTCATAGCCGGTGCCGGCATCGAGAATTCAAAGACCTGGTGGCCCGAGCTGATCCACACCAGCATCGTCGGCCTCGCCCTCCTCCTGCTCAACATGATGTGGGGCTCGCCGTTCCAGAGGCCTTCCGCCGACTCCGACACGAGAGCGGCGCTTGTCGGCCTCGGTGGCTACTTGGCCTACATCATCTGCTCCATGGCGCTGTCCTACAACATGTTCGGCGCATCTCTGCTGCCCAGGACCTTCACCATCGGGCTCACCTTCTCGCTGTTGGATGTGTTCCTCAAGCCTTCCAGCTACTCTGACATGGTGGCCACGCTTGGGACCATCACCACGGCGCTCATGGCCTTCTTGGTTCTGGCGGCCGTTTCGTTTCTCGTCTTCATATTCCTGCAGACGTGGGTCGACATGCTGCTTCCGTCTGCCTGGCGCCACCACCCAGCACGAACCTTCGCCACCATCGTCAGCCTCACTTTCGTGGCGATGAAAGCCATGTTGGACGTCGTCGTACAGACCGTCGACGAGCCTTCCGTCTTCTCCGGCATGAAAGCGGGGCTCCTCGGCGTCATCCACATGATAAACGGTTACCACGGCGCCTACGCGGGGATCAGGAACCTCACCGTTCTAGCCGTTCCCTTGTTATCCATGGAGTCGATGCGCGTGGTTTCCATGTACAGATTGTACACCAAGGCGGCCTTGATCGTCGCCCTAGGCCTCGTGTTAACCATGCATCCAGGGCTCACCACCGAGGAACCTGCCTTCACCTTGGTTTCAGACGATTTCGTCCAGCAAACCATTAACAGCTTCGTCACCTCACAAATTCAAATGCCGGATGGTGGAGGAACTAAGCAACTTACTAATTAAATAAAGGGCCAGGCGATTTTTTTTAAGGCCTCTAGTTAATTATTTTTGTTGCAACCTTCGTATGTGTAACAAGCTAGCAGTATGTTGTATTCATGGCAGAGTTTTACCTCCAACGTGTGAGGACCATCTGTTTCTACTTAGCTTCTTTGGCTTCTTTTTTCGGCATCTGCATCAAACGATGCACACAGCCATACTTAGGCCCTGTTTGTTTGGGCTTTTGCTTTTACTTTTGCGGCTTTTTTCATTTTGGCCAAAAAGCCATAAAATCTCCTAAATAGGAGCTTTTGGAGCTTTTATAACATCCATAAAAGCTCCAAAAGCACCTATTTAGGAGCTTTTATGACTTTTTGGCCAAAATGAAAAAAATTGCAAAAGCAGAAGCAAAAGCCCAAACAAACAGGGCCTTAGCTTCTTTGGCTTGTGTGATGTAACCTCAAAGAGTTTGTGAGTGCAAGCTGTCAGGTTCCTTGCAGGCATTCGACTCTAACAACATTGACTATCAATCTGACCATCAAAATAGAGTTATGTGCTAAAAAAATTACTATTTTAAAAACAAGTCGAATGGCATATTTTGTATGGCATATACTTATACTTTGTTATCCAAATGGTCAAAACTTAGATTCGAATTACAAGTGCCTTTGTATATCGAATCTAAAATGGTGTAAACTGCGTACCCATTGTAAATTATCATATATAGTTATATATAATTTATCTATTTAAGGATCAACTACTAGCGGGTGGCATCTCACGATCTTATGAACAAAGATCCCCAATAGTTGTTTGCTTATACGCTAGGCTGTTCAAAGTTAGTTTGTATTATGATAATAAACTACTAGTTCTTTATGGAGATGAACAATACGCCAGCTATAAATAATTAAGCTGACGCGCCAAGATGTCGACTTTGCACCTACTCACATGTCAAAAGTCTTCTCTTAATAGATACACTTTATGAAACTTTGCTTATGCCAGAGTAAGATAACTAATTAAGAACAAGTCAAGAGAAGGTTAGTCATGATCCCACTGAAATCCTTGTTCCGATCTTCATCGGAGCTGGCGACGGCGGCGCCCGCGGGTGCCGTAACCTTTCTTGGAAGTGTCGTCTTGGAGGTGTGCTCCTCCTCTCCACGCCTTTGGCTTCGGAGGGAAACCTCAGATCAGCTGGATCAGGCAATGGAGGCGTCTTCACGTCTTTCTCCTCCTTGGGGGCATCGTCTCGGGGCCAGCTACGACTGGGAGACCGGTGGATGGCGGCATCTTCGCCGCGTGGTTTGCTGAGGCGGGGCGCTGGTTTCTGTTTTTGCAACGATGATGGCATCGAGAGGAGCTCGGGCCGCGGCGTGGACTTCGGTAGTCGGTTCTTCCCGGCGTGTCCGAGGTGCCCTTCCTTTGGTTGCTTGGTTGTTTTGAAGTCAGAGCTGCGGTGGAGCGTGTCCAGGTGGTGATGATGATAGGCACTCGGTGGACGTTTGCGGAGGGCATGATCGGCGCAAGTCCTGCATATTTCTCTTGCGATGCTCGTCGTCAAAGTCGGAGTTGTCGGTTGCTTGCGCGTGTGGCCATCCGTTGGCATGTGTCGTCGTGGCTTCTGCAGCTGTTTGCGGGTTGGCTTCGGTGATGGAGCTCTATGGTAAAGTCGGAGTCGCCCGTTCGAGGCAACCGGTGATGATGATGACGCTTGCGACTCCTCGACGGATGTCTTTCTTCTTTGCAGTTGCGGGTTTCATGTCGGTGGCCAGGTTGGCCGGTGGTGCCCATGTCATATGGGTTGGCTTGTATTTGTTTTAGCCTGGTTTTCCGTCAATTAACCGGGCAATTCTCTTCTTCTTAATCAATGAAAATGGCAAGTCTTTTGCCTCATTTTAAAAAAAAAGTCATGATCCCACTACAACATACCCGCAAAAAAAATGATCCCACTACAACATGCATTATTCCAATTTTTGCTAATTAGTACTCCAACTCCATCTATGCCTTCTAGGAATAGCCTGTCCCAAACCTAGGTGAAGGAGGAGGGTTGTGACAGGCTTGGCGAGCTAAAATAAAACCAACCATTCCTACAGATATGAAACCCAATAGAAAAACTGGGTTTTATATCTAACCTACCCAAACTTGCTTGGAACAAAAGGCTTTGGTGTGGTTGTTGCTGCTAATTTGAATCATAATGGGGTTCCATATCCTCAACATGCATTGTTCCATGTTTACTTGCTAGCTCGGTTTCATATCTATCCTACTCTCTCCATTTGTGACGTAAGTCATAATTTCGAAAATCAATTTGATTAGCATATGTACCATAAAAGTAATTCAATTTGAAACTTATTGAAAATTCGAAATCGACAGTACACATTTTGAAACGAGTTTTTGTTTCTGACTGAATTTTCTAATACGTTTAATATTTGCATCCCCGTTTGTCTCTGAGATCATGCCATCGATCGCGCGCCCTTATATAATTCCATTTGTCAAATCACGCTCTGACCCATGACATCGGGTTTTGATGACCCGCGTTCTACCCAACTGAACTATAAAGAATTTTTTTTGTCTATTCCTGTACGAGGTGGGTCCCGCACGTGGTGGGCCCGCGGGTCACTCCTTTCCCGACTCAGAAAAGAAATGGAGCACAGCCTCTGCCTGCACAGGGGCTCCCCTCCCTCCCATCCCATCCAGATCCGGCGCTCGTCGGCGGCGGCCGGGGTGTCTCTCTCCTCTCGCCAGGGCTGCGCGTCTGGCCTGGCCTGACCTCACGGCGCTCGCTGGCGGCAAGACGCGTACCGGAGATCTGGGCCAGGGTGAGCGCCCCTCCCTCCCTCCACCCACCCTTGCCTGGGTTCCTTCCTTCCTTTCTTTCTTTCTTTCTTTCACCGCATCCGCGTCCTTGATTTATCGATGCTCTCCTCTCCTCTCCTCTCCTCTCCTCGCATACTCTTAAGGGTATACTGCCATTTTCCGCTTGCAAGACACTATTTTTACTACTCTACTGCACTATTTTAGTCCGTAGAGCCTTGCATAAAGCTTTCGATTAGTTTACCAAGAAATAAATAAATAAAGAAAGAAAGAAAGATGGCTGCTGCTGTTTTCGCTTTGGATTGAAATCCAACCCACTATTACTCTTCTTTACTTTTTTTATTTATCTTATCTAGAACTAGAAGCTTACCTGAAGAATGGACCAAAGAAGCAGCAGTTTTACCTACTACAGTAATAAATTAAACTGTATAGCACAAGGGAAAAACTACACAAACAATAATAATAATAATACCAGAAAAACGTGTATGGAATTACCTCACACTCACATCAACCAGGGATGATTGGATGTGGATGTGGATGTGGATGTGGATGTGGATGTGGCTGTTTCCCCAAAAGCTTTATGACTTTGCGGCAAATACCGAAAACAGTTTGCTCAATTAATGACTTGTTGTACTATACATAGACTGCTGCATAATTTACTTCCATAACATAATTATTGCTAGCTGGCCGTGTCTATATATTTATAATGCTAAATTGCGTCCACTGCTAATTTGCTTGCTCGCAGGACGACGGCATCCAGTCACCATGAGCCTATCTGCCACTGGGATAATCGGTGCTGTTGATGATTGTGTCAGTTTGTTCCACTGGGCCAGATCTGCCATCCCATCTCTGCACTCCGGCTTGAGTGGCTCACAGCAGCAAAGTCTCCAGGAGCATGTCTTGCGCTTACAGGGTGGCCTACAACGTCTCAGGGATGCTCTTCCTGCAGTGTACGACCTCATTGACCGAGCGGAGCGGAGAAGCCACGACACCCGTGTGGAAAACCTCCTTCCAGGACTCAACGATACAGTGTATGAGATCGAGGACCTTCTTGATGAGGCCAAATGGTATGAGCTGAAGGCGCAAGTGGAGGGCAATGCAACCCAATCTCCCCCTCCTCCTCTCGTCGAGTTCATCGTCCAAGGCAGCAGCTTCAGCAAGCTGAGTCATGTCCAATCAAGGTTAAATAATCTTTCGAGTCAGCTGGAGATCCTGGGTCTTGCTGAAGCTACAAAACACGTCGACAGACTAGTCAAGCTGAATACCGGCCGTTGGCCATATGGGCCACAATCTTTTTGTTATTACAAGGAGCTAGCGCAGGTAATGGGATTTTCCACAAATTCAAAACGCAAGAGAGCAACGAGTTTTGCCAATGCATCGACGAGCGCATCAGCAAGCAACCAATTCAGTAACGGATCAAGAAGAATATCGAGCCTTCCTGTTTTGGTAATACAAGGAACTGGTGGTGTTGGAAAGACTACGTTGGCCCGACATATATGGATGAAGCAACCGGGGAAGCCTCGGATCATTTGGATTCGTGTCTCTGATGACTTTGATGTGAAGAGGTTAACTAAAAAGGCCATACAAATCTGTACTGGGGAGGAGACAACAACCGATGATCTGGATTCTCTTCAGCGTGACCTTTCTAAGCATGTGAGCAATAAAAGGTTATTGGTATTCCTTGATGATATGCGGGATGATGCCTTGAAGGAAAATGGGCAGTGTTGGAAGAGGTTTTGTGCGCCTTTTAGGAATGTCCTAGTGGGAAGCATGATTTTGGTCACTACTAGATGTTCAAAGGTTACTGAGGGGGTGCGGACGATGGAGCCCATTATATTAGAAGGTCTAAAGGGTGATGTCTTTTGGGATTTCTTCAGATTGTGCGTGTTTGGAAATGGGAGGTCTGAGATTGATCCTGAGTTAGAGCGCATCGGTAGAAGTATACTTCCTAAATTGAAGGGTTCTCCTTTGGCCGCCAGAACTCTGGGATGCGTGTTATGCATGGATCTTCAGGCATCCCATTGGAATTCCATACTTGAGAGTGAACTGTGGGAGTTGAGACAAGGGGAGGCCGACATTTTTCCTGCCCTTAAGTTGAGCTACATGCACTTACCATTCTATTTGAAGCGATGCTTCGCATTCTGTTCTGTGTACCCCAAAGATTACAAATTCCAGAAGGCACGCTTAGCTGAAGTTTGGGTAGCGGAAGGCTTTGTGGAATCTCAAGATATTGGCTGTCAGTATATTGAAGACCTTGTAACACGGTCCTTCTTTCAAATGGTTTGTGGTAGATACGTAATCCCCGACCTATTGCATGACCTGGCACAAAAAGTTTCAGAGCACGACTGCTTCATCTTAAGAAATGATAGTTGCTTTGATAAAGTTCCCCAGGATGTTCGTCATCTGTACGTACTCCCTAGCAGTGACTTCGATGGTTCCAACTTGTTGAGACTGTGCAGGTACACAAAGCTGCGTACCCTAATTTGCGAGAAGAGTTTAGGGAAAGAAGCAGGTTTTGTAATGGGCCACTGGTGTACTAAACTTTTGCGTATGCGTGTGATTTCTTGTGCCTCCACAGATGAGTTACCAGGTAGTATTGGCAACTTGAAGCATCTTCGGTACCTTGAAATCTCCAAAGATTGTGCTTTGAAGAGGATTCCTTCAACTTTCCGTTGGCTATATAATCTGCAGATTTTCTATGCCAAGAAATGCAAGCTAGAAAGCCTGCCTAGTGACTTTGGTAAGTTGACCAGCTTACAGAAATTTGAATCGGATGGATTACCATACTATCCTGGGTGCAGCATGACTGTTAATGCAGCAGAGGGGCAGGGGCAAAGAATAGTTAGGTTAATGAAGAATCTGAACCAATTTCGTGGCTTGGAGATCACTCATGTTGGCATGCTAACTAAGGATGATGCAGCAGAATCAAAACTGAAGAATAAGAAAGACCTTGACGAGTTGAAACTGATATTCGAATCAGATGGGTTACCAATTTCGCCACGGTTTTTAGGCTATCCCGAGTCTCAGTCCATGCAGGACAATGAGATAGACATGCTTCATCAGTCTCAAATCATCCAGGACAATGAGATGGAAGTGCTTCAAGCTATGCAACCTCCTATCAGTCTCAAGTCTCTGTTCCTCCAGAATTATGCGGGTGTCTCGCTACCAAGCTGGTTTCGGCCGCAAAACATACCAAGCTTAGAATCACTTACCTTTAAAGACTGTGTTGGACTCGAGAGCATATCATTGTGCATGATCTCACAGATTATAGGCTTAAATCTGATACCTGCAGTGCTAGTTCACAGCAATAATGATAGTGTTGGTATGTTCCTGTCGCTGACAGATCTAGCCATTTATGGGTGCCGAAATTTATCAAGCGTCGATCATTTTCTGCTTCCAAAGTATGTACCAGCCATGAAGAAAATATCAATTGGAGGCTGCGAGAGGTTAGAATCAATACCAACGGAAATGTTTGGGGATTTTCATTTTCTTGAAGAACTGAACCTGTTCTCTTGTCCAAACATCCGCTCCCGAAGATTGGTATCGCCATCCCTTAAGAAGCTCAGACTGTCTGGTTCTCCTCTCTTTTGCAGCATTGAATGCTGCTCCCTCGCCTACTTTGATCTATCAAGCGAGTTTGTCATGTCCATCCAACTGCAGATGTGGAGTCTTCCAGCTCTTCGGGAGTTGCGCATTCAGTGCCGCTCTCTTACATCCATTGGAGGCTCCACTGACCTTTCCCTTTGTACGGGCACTAGCAGCGTTAGAGCATTCTCGTCCCTTAATGTCCTAAGTGTTTCGTATTGTGATGAATTGCCAGCCCTTGCTGGCCTTCTAACAGAAGAATATCTACCTGCTATTGAGGAAATTGCAATCTGTTTTTGTGGGGAGTTACTGTCCCTGCCAGGTGAAAGGTTTGGGAGTTTTTCTTATCTGAAAGATCTGCGGATTCACAACTGCAGAAGTCTCAACTGGCAAAGGGGGTTGGTGTTGCCATCGTCTCTGCAAAAGCTCAGCTTGCATTATTGTGGGGATATGTTTTCATCTGTCCCCAGCTGCCTTAAAAACCTAACGTCCCTCGTCTCACTGATGATGAAGGGATGCCAGGGTATAAGATGCATTCCAGGCGACATTTGGCGCTGTAATCTTACATCACTTGAGTTGTTGGAGATTCAGCATTGTCCAGACCTAGTTTCAGTCGGTGGAGCAAAGGCAGTCGAGAAAATAAAGTCGGTGTCGATATACGGGTGTCCAAATTTAAAGGGAGTATCAGGGATCATGAGAAGGTGCAGAAAATATTGTACGTGTCGCCCGCCCAGCTTTTACTCTGCATTTGTTCCGAATTCATAATAAACTGGAAACAACTTAAATCATGCTGGGCTTGCTTGTTGATGACACATTGAATGTAGTGCATGTCTTGTTTCTGCTTCTTAGTTCCAGTCTTCTTGATCTGGTAATATTTCCTGAAAGAAAGAAAATTGGGATGTTTATAGTAATTCAACATAGGTGAGATATTGAGAAAACTCGCTAGACGATATTCCCTGAAATTTGATGTACTGACAATGTATTGTTCTTGAAGGGTGAGGCGCGATGTCGAACCCGTAGATGCATTGCTTGGAAGTTCGAAGACCCGGCGACGGCAAGACTTGGTGCAGCTCTAGTTGCTTGGATGTCGGGAGACCTGAGGACAAGGAGACGTTATGGCTTACATCTCGTCGTCTCTATCTGTTTCCACGCAGCTGATTATCCCTTTGAGCAAGCAGTTATACTCCATGAATGAATGAATGATCCATCTGCAATCCATATCTGTGCAGGCTGATAAGCAACTTGGAAGAAACGACGGAGAGTAAGGCATGCTGTGTGCTCTGGAACATGTTTTGTGTACCCTCCCCCCCTTGGAACTGCCAGAAAGTTAAACAAGTAAATGTCGTTTTAGTTGGGATGATGGCTTTCATTCAGTTTCAGGTGCAGGGTGTACAAATTCAAATTCAAATACCACTAAATGCACGCCTATTCCAGCTTTATTTATTTGGTGTGCAGAAAGTCTACTACCCTGGACTAATAAAATGACAAAGCTGAAGATGTCATTTTGCTCATCCATGTCATTTTTCCAAAGCTGTTCGTCGGGGGGAAGAGCTCTCTCTGCCTTGCATCCCATGATGATAGATATGGTTAGTGATCTGGTAGCTTGGTCGGGTTAATTTGCATTTGGCAATTGGCAGCACAACAAACAATTGATAGATATGGTGTCATGATTATAATTTATGTTGCTTCCGAGTTTCTCTGGCAGAGACAGTTTAACTAGTCTGCAAGGCTGACTCAGACTTGAGTTTATGCTATGATGATTACAGCAAAGATTATTAATGTTCACAAATATGAATTCTTTTTTGCAGTTGTAGAAAATTGTTTGTGCTTGTATTAACTGTTAACCGGACCAGACGGTTATCTACCGCATTCAAAAGGGTTGTCCGGAAGAGCGGAAGGATGAGGTCATGCGCCGGTCATGAGCAGTGGTTTACAGTTTGCCTCTCGTGTCTCTCTCCACCTAACTTCCTCAAGAAGAAAGAAGAAGGCAAAATAGAAGAGGAAGAAGAAATTGACAACAAAATATTGCCCAGAAAATATGCGTGCTAACTGAATTCGCGACCCCTCACTCCTAACGCATCTAGCTAACCTTTAAGAACTTTTTTCTTCTTCTTCTCTTTTTTCAGTTTTTCAAAAAAATCAAAATTCATTCAATCCTTAAAAAAATAATTGGAATTCAAAAAATGTGTTCATGTTTTTAATATTTTGTTCACAAAATTCAAAAAAAATCCTAAATTTAATTTTTGTGTTCACGTTTTAAAAACCAGTTTGAGATTCTAAAATAGTTCTCAATTTTTTGAAATTTTCATTTTTTTTAAATATTGTTCAAGTTTTATAAAATGTTCACAAATATGAATTCTTTTTTGCAGTTGTAAAAAATTGTTTGTGCTTGTATTAAATGTTAACAATTTCAAAATTTCGGTCCAGGTTTTCCAAAAAAAAAACCATTTTTTGATATTTGTTCATAGTTTTGCAAAAAAATAATTCAAAACCGTGAAAGAATGTTTGAAAGGTGATTTCTTTTGAAAAATATGAACAAAAAAATAAAATTCCAAACATATTTATAAAAACTTGAACAAAATTTTGGAATTCCGAACTTTTTTTTTGAAAAAGTGAATTTATTTTGAAATTTGCAACAAAATTTGAAATTCTAAACATTTTATAAAGTTTTTGAAGTTATGAAAAAATAGGAAAAGTAAAAAACGAAAATAGAGAAACTGTAAAAAAAATATAGAAAAACATATCTGAGAAAAAAACAGAAATGGAAAACAAAAACCAAAACCAAAAAACTACACAAAAAACATACGGTAACGGAAAAACATGGGCCGATTTGTGAGTCGCTCGAGTGGAGGCGCGCCTATTTGCCACCTACGATTTACAGGAAAAAAAAGTCTGCCTTCTCCAAAAAATAGATAATTTAGTTGCAATGCACATCATTTCTCAATACATTTGGTTTTCAGAAGTAACTAAATAATTTTGGTTTGTAAGATTCAAGCTTTTGTGTGATTGTTTCAGTTTCAAACTGCACATAACCAATGAGACGAAGGCATAGTGGGTAACATATTTTGTTCAGCTTTTTTATGCTCGCATTTTAATTTGGTGGGCTAAATGATAAAATATTTCATGTTTGCTCTGCCCTGAGAAATTGCCCCATCTATTTTGTTGAAGCGATAAAGAAAATCACATATGTCTCACCGGTTGATAAAATACCTGATATTAAAAGTAAGCATGACTCCTTAGTCAATTACTCCATTCTTTCTGGTTTATTAGGCCTACTTTCCAAATGTCATCAACCATGGTAGATGGTGAGGGGAGCAATGCATTTCATGGTTTGCAAAACTACTTAAGCTTTAATCTGCATTAACTATAGTGCATTTTCCTTTTGAAAACCCCCCAGAAAAGGAGGTAAGTACCCTGTCTTCAAAAAGGGGGCGTCCACGTTTTTCAAAATTTAAGTTTGACCATGAATGTTACCGATAAAACGTGCGTATGTGTCATAAAAAATGTGTCGTTGTGTTCATATCCAAATGATTTTTCCAGTGACATAATTCTCAAGTACTACCTTATATGGTTAAAGTTGTAAAATATGTGTGCTTTTTTTTATCCCCATAGTTCAACTAGACTGGAGATGGGAGAGGGACCAAAAAAAAGAAAGACCAAATTGCCCTCACTGAAATCGAGAGAAGAAGGAACGCACGGCACTCCGCCGCCGCCGCTGCTCCGCTCCACTGCTCCTCCGCCGCCGGTGCAGTGGCATTTCATCAGCTAACCTGCGAGCGATGCGGTGCCCGAAGAAAGCCACCGCCACGGCCACCGTCGCCAGCCTCCCCGACGATATACTAGCCAACATCCACGGCCGCCTCAGCCTCCTCGACTGCCTCGCCTTCACCACCGTCTTCCGTGCCTCGTCCGCCCCACTCAAGCCGGAGACGCCGTGGCTCCTCCTCCGCGGCCGCACCCCGGAGACCGCCACGCTCTTCTCCCTCTCAGACCGCTGCGCCACCACCGTGAGCGCGCCTGAACCCGCTCTGCGTGGCCACATCGTCCTTGGCTCCTCCTCCGACGGCTGGCTCGTCACCGCCGACGACCGGGCCAAGATGCGCATTGTCAACCCGGTCACTGGCGAGCAGCGCGTGCTCCCAGCCATCACCACCATTCCCTGCCTCTTTGAGCAGCATGGACACTTCGTGCTCGACCTGAAGCGCTTCGGTAGAGCCCCAACGCACCCCGTCTACGACAACTACCCGTCTGACTGGACGCATATGATCACTGCCCAGAGCATGTGTGCCAAGAACATGCGCTCCTTCTGCCGCAAGGTCATCTGTCATCCTCTCCAACTCCCCGCCGTGCCCCGCTGCCATGATGATCACGGGCACCCAGTTTGGCTTCGTGGCCTTTGCCACGGCAAAGGGCGGCACATGGCGGCTGGCGCGTGACGGCGTCGACCTCGCTCAGACGGTGTGCGGGGCGACGCCTTCACCCGACGGCGTCGAGGACGCCATCCACTATGAGGGCAAGTTCTACTCGATCACATACTCTGGCCAAGTGGAGGCATGGGAACACGACGCCGATGATGTCGGGGTGTTCACGAGCATGGTGGTCGTGCCAAGGCTGCTCCTGCCGGCCGATTTGGACCACCGCAAGTACCTCGTGGGGGCGCCGGGTGGGCGGCTGATGGTGGTGGTTAGGGAGGCTGCACACGGTTATGGGGCGTTGCCGCCCTTCAAGGTGCAGGTCCTCGATGCCGGTGGTGAGGAGTGGAGGGAGACAGACGACATTGGCGATGTTGTGCTGTTCGTTGGTGGGAAGAGCTCGCTCTGCGTGCCGACGAGGGAGCACCCGGAGCTCAAGGCCGGATGTATCTACTACGCCAACGAAGGGTACGTTGACGAATACGACGGGCGCGCCAACCGTGTCAAGGTGTTCAGCCTCAAGGACGGCACGGCAGAGAAGGTCGAGGGCCTGAGGCGGCGCCAGACCAACCCGCGGCTGGCGTGGTTCACGCCTTGCATCCCATGATGATAGATATGGTAGCTTGGCTGGGTTAATTTGCATTTGGCAGTTGGCACTTGGCAGCACAACAAACAATGGTGGCCCATTTATGTTGCTTTCAAGTTTCTCTGGTAGAGACAGTTTAACTAGTCTAAGACTGGCTCAGACTTGAGTTTATGCTATGATGATTAACAGTTTAAATTTCAGAGCCAAACAGCAGAGTTCACAAGTATGAAAACAGTCTAGCTTGCAGGGTTCAGACTTGGTATTAATTTGGTGCTTGTTTTGCCTTTTGATTGTTTCAAACTGCAGCCGAGTTGTTGAGCATGCATCATAAACCAACTCTGGATATGTTTACCCACCATAGATGCATCTGCCTGCCTGTTGATGGTCAAGGTGTTTACCCACCATAGATGTTTCTGTTGCTGCCAGAGTAGCATCATCTGCTTTCTTTTACCAGCAGAGCACGGGTCGCCGCGCTGACGGTGCATCTGTAAGACATGGCGTATCTGTTTGTTTTGGTGCATCTTTACTCTGGAACTATTGATGGATTATTTCGAAAAGAATTGGGGCGTGCAGCAGAGCAAGCAAAGGCAGTGTACTTTGTTTAGCTCACTATTACATTACATTATATATGCATGTGCTTGGAGTTGGTTGAGAGCCCGAGGAAGAGTTTTTTTTGGCTTACAGGGTTCATTCAGACTGGTCTCTTGTGTTTGTTTTGTCTTGTGAATTTGTGATTGTTTCATGTTTCAGAACCAAGGAAATGCTAGCTGGTTTAATGTAGCAGTCGCCTTTGGTTGATTAATTATTCCATGCATACTTGCTTCTCCCTTTGTGCAGTTTTATTCCATCGATTATTTCCCATATTTTTTGCTGAAAGCTACCAGTTTCTACTTTGTACAATCGTACCAGTAAATTTGCTGTAACTGAATAAAACGACGGAGAGTTAACAGGGCTTAACAAATAATGTTTAAATCTTTACAAAGCAAGCAAGCTGCACTTTTGAGGTGTAGTATATTAGGAACACTTAACAAATGATGTTTAAATCTTTTGTTTAAGCATCTCCAAGCAAGTATGTATGCAGGCTTATCTTTTTTTTTTTGAATGGTCACCGGGGGGGAACGAATCCCCACCTGAATTTTTTTCATTCATAGTTGCCTATGAGGCTTTACAGCCTCTACAAGATGGGTTCAAATGAACCAGAATTAACAGGGCTACATGAGAGAAGAAGGAAAAGAAAACACACACGCACACCAAACAACACATAAGAGGAAGAGAAGGGAGTCACTCCAAGAACCCTCGGAGACAGCTGATTGATGAAAAAGCTCATCATGGCCCAAGCACAACGATCACAAGGGTAGAGCTTGCAGGGCATGACAGCAGGAGGGACAACCCAGCTTGAAGCATCGCTGGAGTAATCGAACGGCCTTGGTCAACCGAGACCCAGTCTCGACACTGCACCATCGACGTAATCAAAAGGCAACGCACATCCGAGACCACACAACGCGCCGACACCACCTGTGTCGTGGGTGTGGTCGAAGGGTTGCGCGTGGCCGAGACGACGCCACGACTCCCGTGTGCCACTGCTGGAGTCGAAGGGCATCACAATGCAGAGACACACCATAGATCCCGGTCGCATGGACCACCCACGCCGCGCGTGGTGGTCGCCGGTGTAGTCGAAAGGCAAGGCACCACCGAGGGCAACCCCAACCCCACCTGGGTTCGATATACCCAAAGGGTAGGCTGGCCGAGAGCACGCGCATAGACCACCAACACCAGACACGCCATAGAGCTCCGACAAGGATCCGAATGCATGAGCCTAGCAGCCGGCAAGGAGAAACCACCACCACCACTGCCACGGTTCACCTCGCATCGAAGAGAAGACCGCATCCATGGCCGCCATCTGCAAAACCATGGGGCACACCAGAATAGACGAAAACAGCGTCCTCTGCACTGGTGGCGAGACAGAGGAGGCTCAACACCCAGCCACAACGGCCCCCCTCGTAGGGAGCACGTCGCCACCATGGCCGCCATCTGCGAAGCCACGGCACTAGCCAGCCCCAACGGCACCCCGCTGCAAGCTGATGGCCGAGCAAAGAGGCGGCACAACTCGCGAACACCACCGACCAACAGAGGCCGGCAAAAACAGCCGGTGCCCACCTCACACGCCGGCACCACGCCGGCCAGCAAGACGGACCGGCCCAGATCCCCCCAACCAATGACCAATCCGGGCTATGAACCTGTCGGATCTGACGCAATAGCGCCGGATCCGCGCACCACGCAGGAGCATCAGGCCACAAACTGGGTGGAGGGGGAAGGAGGGTGGGGGAGGTTGTCAAACCACACCGAGGTAAGCCACCGCACCACGCGGCCGCCGGATCCGAAGACGCCCGAGGCAGCCCGGCGAACCTCCCACCGACGAGCACCAGGGCGCCACCCAGGCACCCCCCGCCCGCAGCACAAGCTGATCCACAGCCCACGCCAGCTTCCACCGCCGTCTCCCACCGCCTCAAAGCTCGAGGACGCGCGCCGGAGTAGCGCGGCGCCGTCGGCCACCACCCGAGCCCCCTGCTCGATGGGGGCACAGCCCTGAGCGTCACGGCCCGCCGCCGCCAGATCCGGGGGGGAGGGGGGGGCTTTGCCCGGCGGAAGCCATAGGCGGCGGCGGAGGGAAGGAGAAGCTGGGGGAGAAGGTTGCGCGGGGAGGGGTAGCGCCGCCCGAGCCGCCCTGGGGAGGACGACGCGGGGGTTTCTTTTCTGAAATCATGCAGGCTTATCTTTGAACAATTTACAAAGAAAATTTGAAGAATCCCTTCCTCCTCACTACAAAAAAATAATAATGAAAAAGACACGACTAGGACCGGTAAAGTAGAGCAGCATCTCTTCTCTCTATACACAAACCAAGGGCAAAAACGACCAGCCAACCCCCTTAGGCTTGCTTGCTGGGGCCGGTGGGCCTGATGGTGGCCCATGGCTTGCTGGCTGGCTTTCATCTTCCCGCGCGTGCGGGTTTGTTTGTATTGGTGGGCCGTGGCCCGTAGTCAAAGTTAGGCCGTGGGCTCTTCTGCCTCCTCGGGTCTCACTCGACTTTGAATTTCTTCTTCTAAAAACAAACTCTGAACTACAGAAATCTTCTATGTCTCAAAAAAAAAGCTACAGAAATCTTTTCCTCTCTCACACAAAGATTTTTTTTCTAGTTTTGGCAGTCTAACTGTACCCGAATTCACAATTATTTGCGGGAGGTAAGTGGCAAACTAATATAATAATTAATTAATTAAACCTGAGACTGAGAGGCAACCTGTCGAGCAAATATTGAACTGCAAACCAGACTACTTGTTGTTTCTTCTATCCTATTTCCATCTTACCCATGATAGTAAAATTCATACATAAGCTACAATACTTGTTCAGTTTCAAAAATAAAATAAAACTCTGAACCTGTTCTAAAGAAAAAGCTCTGAACTTGTTCAGTTTCAAAAATAAAATAAAACTCTGAACCTGTTCTAAAAAAAAGCTCTGAACTTGTTCAGTTTCAAAAATAAAATAAAACTCTGAACCTGTTCTAAAAAAAAGCTCTGAACTTGTTCAGTTTCAAAAATAAAATAAAACTCTGAACCTGTTCTAAAAAAAAGCTCTGAACTTGTTCAGTTTCAAAAATAAAATAAAACTCTGAAGCTGTTCTAAAAAAAGCTCTGAACTTGTTGAGGAATGATGGCTAGCAGAAAGCTGCAGTTTCAGATCCAGGGTGTACATTTGATGGTAAATCAGCATTAGTCTGGAAATTTAGTCTGTTTCAAAAGGAGTTGCAGTTCATAGCAGACCTAGTGTGCTTTATTTAGCTCACTAATGCTAGCTCTTGAGCAAATTAGTGGGCTTCTGATGTCGGTGGGTGAGTCGAGGGACTGAACTAGAGAAGCCATTTGGCTTACTCAACATTTTTCAAGACAGTGTTTGGCAGCACTTTATTCAAGATTAAGCACCACTTTATTCAAGATTAAGCACCACTTTATTAATATACTTAATAATTTAACTAATTAAACATGAGAGGAAACCTGTCCAGCAAGTACTTGTATTGCATTGCAAACTAGTACTTCATCCATTCCCCATACACATAGCTATAATACAAGTTGCCATTTCTCCAGCCATATATATGCTACACAAAACGAAACAAAATTCACCGGTTATCGGTATGATGGGGGGCAGCTAAGAAGCTCTGCCTCCGGGTGCAGCGCATTGCGAGGAACCTCCAGCAGCAGCGAGTCTTGATCACCATCCTTTTCAGGAGGGACCAACATGGATGATAATTTGTCTGAGGGTAACATGAACAGGTTAAATGCTGCTGCAGCTGCAGCTGCTCCTCCAGTGGCATTGCCAGATTTCGGCATTCTAAACTGAGAAGAAGGCTTGTGCATGGTTCCTCCTCTCACTTCTGCATCTTCACAAACAGAACAAAATCATAAGACATCTCCATGGTACTTGCAGTAAGCAAAACAACAGAGATTGAAACAAAAATGATATCTACGGTGTAGAAAATAAAAATGCAGGTGCAGAAGCAGAGGAACCAAGATTGCTGACCTGTAAAGTTTTGAGGCTGGCTTTCATGAAGTCTTTTGAGAGACCTCATAGTGGACTTGGTAAGTCCTCTGAAAGCGCCACCGGCATCTCCTCCTCCCCCTACTTTCTTGCTCTCTAGGATATGCTGCTTCGAATAATGAAGTTCATGCCTGCAAAAAGACCAAAAAACTAAAGCTAATGAAATTCACCAGGACATTACCAACCAAAACAAAACCTCTTTTCTCTGATTAGTATTGAACACAGGGCAGCAACCAATGCTAAAGGGTGGGAAATACCTCCTGGCACTCTCACGCGCCCACATCGGCGACCACATCGCTCCGTTGCTTCCACTATGCAGAGTAAATGAGGCAGGCCCCGAATAGGACTGACTTGCCACATATGACTTGCTATGTGCAGGAACAGAATTTGCTTCTGATTCTGAGTTTGGATGTGTAAGAAGCATGCTTCCATACCCAATCTCAAAGCAGCTAGCGGGAGTCTCTCTATGATAAATCAGTAGGTCTTCCTCTGAGGATCCTGGAATGGTACGAACCGCTGAACCAGAACATAACTGCTCTTCATGCATTATGGAGTTGAGATCCTCTGCAAGCGCTTCCACCGTTGACGGCTTACGACGACCGATGCAACTCTTTTTTCTTGATGGTACCAGTGGCTCCTGGGCATGTGATTGCGCTGAACCTGAATTTTAATGATACAAAAAAACCCACCATCAACATACTTAACAGCAGTGAAGGAATGTGTATATATATATCAAGTGATGTTTGTGATGTGGTAAAGTGATAATAGTAATATCACTTCAGTGAAGGAATGTGTATATATCAAGTGATAATAATAACACTGTAATGAAGAAATGGGTTACTTAAAAGTGGCTCCCTGACAAGTACAAAACTACCTAAACATGTTTATACAGAAGAAGAAGAAAAATAGAATGTTTAGACAAAAGTACCTGAATACGATAGCGCTGATCCAAAACTAGATGGATTGCTAAAAGTGTCAGCAGCATCTCCTGTCTTCAAGGAGTTGTGATGAGAAGATGGTTCTTTCTTCACTGTTCTGCGAACGGGTTGTTTCCTCTGCACTTGTGGTGCTGGTGTGTAGTTCTCCAGTGTGCCCTTTTTCCTCCATCTCGTCCCACAAGCATTGCAGAGCACCGGCTTCTCCGGCGGCCCGTGTCGCCAGAGAGGACTGCCTGCATCAGTTCAGCAGCATTAGTTGGCATGAGCAACAAGAAGTGGAGTACAAAACAGAGCAGCAAAGAATCTGCATAGGTTCTCATTGGTAGTGGGTACATTGGTACAGGCTAAGTTTCAGTGACAAGTTAGGCTGTGTGCCCTAACTTGAGTTTCAGTTTGAGTGACAGTGACAACTGTTAGCAGCAAGTATATCTCTTTCCCTTGTTTTCTTTCAGTTCAGGTATTGTTTGTTCTCACTGTTAGTAGTACATACTGTTAGCAAGGTGATGTCCTACAAAGATTACTAGTACAAACATAACATTAGTTGCTGCAGAGTTTCAACTCTGCATAACTGCAGCAAATGCAGAGAGTCAGCTTCAGTGACACAAGAAGCCTGACATTCAGCATGTTGAGCCTGTCTGAATGTTGAGACTTTTACTACTAGTACAGAAGACTTGGAAGCGGCGCAGAGTTGTCTTTTTTGGACGTTTGGGAGAAGGGGAATTCGGCGAATCCACCAGAAATAAGATGCAGCAAACCCTCGAAGTAGAAGAAGCAAGATTATTTGCCGGTTTCAAATCAGATGCGGAGAAAAAAAAAAACAGGATTTGAGGGGAAACAAACTCGAAACTGGAAGAATAAGAGATTTATTTGTTCAAGAAGAAGAAGAAGAAGGAGCAGCGGATGCTTACTCATGACCCGGCAATGGCAGCAGGGTCCCTCCTTCTTCACCTTCACCATGCCGTCCCCCCTCCTCACTCTTCTTCAACCAACCACCAAAAAAACACAAAGCGGAAAAGCAAAGCAACGAGGAGAAAAGAAAATCCTTCTTCTTTCCGGCAGATTCAACGAACGAATCTACAGTAGTACTAGTATGTATATATGTTTCAGATCCACAAGGGAAGAATTTCACTGCCCATCAATCAAGTGAGGGGGGCAGAGGGCAGAGGAGAGAGAGAGAGGGGGGGAAGTGGTAATGGAGGAAGGAGGAGGAGAAGAGGGGAGATTTAGAAAAATAAATCAAATTTTTCACTAATAAAGGCGTTTAGAAAAATAAATCAGTTTTTCACTAATAAGGCCCTGTACAATGGTAGGTCCTTGGGGAGGCGCTTAGAAAAATAAACAGTTTTTTTCACTAATAAGACCCTGTACAATGGTAGGTCCTTAGGGAGGTGCTTAGAAAAATAAACAAGTTTTTTTACTAATAAGGCCCTGCACAATGGTAGGTCTTTAGGAAGGCGCTTAGAAAAATAAACAAGTTTTTTCACTAATAAGGCAGTAGAAAAATAAATAGAGGGTGGGGAGGGGGGAGTAATGGGGAAGGAGGAGGAGGAGAAGGGGGATTTAGAAAACACAAGTTGCAAAAAAAATCACTAGTAAGACAGAAGATAAGCAATGAGAAATTCGGACATGACATGATTTACCTTGCAAAAAAAGGGAGCTGTCGGAGCCTAGTTACTCACGTTGAGCGCTCCCCTGACACGCCTCCCCCCTCCCCACCTCCATCTACCACCCTCTACGACGTAACCTCACAGGAGACCACATTGCTCCCTTCCCCGGCATTCTACCCCGCACTCTTAGCGGTTCTCCTTCCCTGTTATCGGCCCCTATCACGGGCTCGGCAGGAGGAACATGAAGCTCGGAGTTCAGCTAATCCTCAATTTGATCCGGGGGGAGGGGGGCACCCATGGAGCCTCTGAGGTCGCTGACGGTGAGGGAGATCACCGACGAGCTACAACGGATGAGAGCGATAAGGTATAAAGCGGTGGCTGCAGATGTTTGGCCTCTAAGAAGTGCGGGAAAGTTTAAACATGTACATTTTAAAACACATCATCAATTAATACAAAGCGACTTGAAACATCACAAAGAAGTAAGAGCGTGGGGAAATTTAAACATGTATGATGACGTTATCACAATCAAGCCTATGCGGTGTGGCACGATTACCCTAAAAAGGAGCTAGAGGAGCAGAGGTTACTCAGATGAGTGCTCACATGATTTGCCTCTCCCCCGCCTGCGGCTACCACGCTCCACGACATGACCTCATCGGAGACCACACTGTTCCCTTCCCCGGTATTCTACCCCACTCTTAGCGGTTCTCACTCCCTATTATCAGCCCCTATCTCGGGCGCGGTGGGAGGGATGGGAAGCTCAACGTTCGGCTAATCCTCAGTTTCGATCTAGGGGGCAGCCATGGAGCCTCTGAGGCCGTTGATGGTGAGGGAGGTCGCTGATGAGCTATAGGGGATGAGCGACAAGGTATAAAGCGACGACTGCAGACGTGTGGCCTTGAAGGAACGCGAGAAATATTAAACATGTACATTTAAAAACACATCATCAGTTAATACAAAGCAAATTGAAACAACACATAGAACTAAGAGCGCGGGAAAATTTAAACAGTTATGATGACATTATCACAATCGAGCCTATGTGGTGTGGCACGATTTGCCCTAAAAAGGAGATAGTGGAGCGGAGTTACTCATAGAGCGCTCCCATGACTCACCTCTCCCCCGCCTCCACCTACCATCCTCGACGACGTGACTTCACCGGAGACCACGCCCCTCCCTTCCCCGACATTCTACCCTGCACTCTTAGTGGTTCCCCTTCCTCGTTATCGGCCCCTATCTTGGTCGTGGCGGGAGGGACGAGAAGCTTGCAGTTCGGCTAATCCTCAATTTTGATATGGTGGACAACCATGGAATTTTTGAGTTCACGGACGGAGAGGGAGGTTGCCGATGAGCTACGACGGATGAGAGCGCCAAGGGTAAAGTGGCGGCTGCGGCCGCCCAACGAAAGGAACCTTGTGAAGACAAACGTCAAGGAGAGGATTCTGATGATTCTGAACGGGAGTGCAATGGTAGAAGAGATGATATTGCTATATTGTTGGGAAATGATAAAGGCGTCGTCCAGGGATCCAGTGCAACGAGCTCGCTGAGGAGGAGGGGAGGGGCAAAGGTAAGCGTCTTTTGAACATGCGTGTGGTTTCTTTTTGTTATGTGTTACTACTAGAGTATTTAATTGATTTCACCATTATACATATACAAGTTGATTTTCTTAACTTCAAAGCCTTCCAATTCTAAATCCATTGAAAGGATATTTTCCTTTCATTTTTCCCCCTTG
>LR880967.1:1013543517-1013565159 GCA_904067115.1 Aegilops sharonensis | reverse complement strand
TCTTGTTTTTGTTAGTTTGTTGGAGCAGGTGAAAAAGGTGCACATCATTAGGAGCCCTAGAAAGAGCTTTTAGGGGCTATATTTTGGGTTAGTCTTCGGTGATCTTCTAATATTGTATCTCTTTTTGGTATGCCTTAGTTGTGGTGCAAGATGTATCTACAATATATTACCATAAATTTGGTACTATATATCTCTTGCTCAGAGAAAAATGTACTCTCACTTGGTCATATGTCATCATAAATTGACATATATAAACGATCAAATATATTTTTTACCCTGTAATAGTTTGCATTGGGTCCAACTTACCCATCCCAGGATAGCATTCAGGGGTTAATAGAGAGTGTATTTCTCAACATCAAAGGATATCAAATCATACGGGTTGCATCCGCACCATTTTCTGCACTTTCCATATTTAACCCTTCACATATCACAAACAAAAGGATAACGACATCACCGTCGAACTCCTGTAAAAAAGTTCCGAGAACACTAATGAACCATTGATGATGTACTCACACTTACTCCCTTAGTCACGAAATACATGACATATAAACTGAGTAAAAAAGTCAATGCATTCTAAGTTTGACCAAATGTATATTAAAAAATATTAAGAGAAACAGTGCCCAATCAATATCAATATATTCATTGTTAGATATATTTTCATAATGTATTCATTCAATATTATACTTGTTGATATTTTCTTTTATCTATTTGGTCAAACTTAGACAACAACATTGAATTTTTGACTAAATTTATGTGCCATGTATTTGGAGACAAAGGGAGTAATTGAATCCATCGATGACACTGCCGAGACGAATATTGCATAAAAAAGATTGAATAGTTGTACTCAAAAAATAAGAAGAAAAAGAAAAGGAGGGAAAGTGTACAATTTACATCTCAAGAAAAAAATAATACGGAATGAAGTTTACGAAACAAAATTTGATGTGAACCAAATGCTGCATTTCTAGTAGAATCATATACTACTGGATCATTTCAAACAAGAATATTGGATGTGTGTGTGTGTGTGTGTGTGTGTGTGTGTGTGTTGACCTATTTTCTTTTCGCTAGAGATGAAGATAGATAGATAGGCTTTGCATAATAATAGCTTTGTGTTTTGTCGCTGGTGTGGAGGGATAAGAAAGGAGCGGAGGGAGGGGTAGTGGTGCCAACGCATCCACCGTCATCCCACCCAAATTTTCAACTTTGCTTTCCTCGCCTTGGCATGACTAATAAACTCCATCCAACCACACTCCTTGTCATTCTCTGTGCTCTTTTATTTCATCGAGGCCGCTCCAGGAATTATGTTCTGTACCCCCTACTAAATTGGCCAGAGGCACACATTCGTTCACCGGCCCATAATACTTTTGATTTTTAGTCTGTTCTAAGTCAGACTATCTCATGCTTTGACTTTTAGTTTGTTCGAAGTCAAACTATCTCATGCTTTGATTTTTAGTTCTAAGTCAAACTATCTCATGTTTGACACAAAAAAAGGTGTACCGACGTTTGTGGTACCAAAGTAGTATTAGGTTCATCATATACCAAATATTTGGTAACATAAATGTCGGTACTTTTCTCTATAAACTATCAGAGTGGCCCGTCACATGTGCGTGACATCTTATGAAATAATTAATAACATGAATTAATTTAGAAAAATAACTTACATATACAGTCCATGATATGTTGTTGGCAGCGCCTCACACATCCTACAATGTTCACCACATGTATAATGACGAAGTCTCGAGTTTTTTTGCCAATGCTCTTAGACTGATAGTGTTGAAATTGAACTCTTGAGCTGACCAATCATTTGTACATGTATTAATTTATATTTGGTACGTGATATATCATACATAAGTACACTCAAATGTATTCAGCACAACTGGAGGTTTATAAATTTATTTAGCTCGACCCAAATAAAGTCGTTTAGATTACTATGTAAAACAAAAGTTGGATATGCGAGTTAATTTACCGTTTAAAAGTGATATTACATAGAATTACGATTTAAGGGAAATCAATGGAATATGAAACGGGGCCCACTATGTTCACCCTCTTCTTGGCGTGAGATGTAAGGGCGTCTCCAACACGGACGCTTATTTTTTTCCTTTTAGACATCCAACGCGGGCGGACGTCCAAAATTTCCTAGTCCGGTCCAAAATCGATGGGCGGTGCAGGGGAGTCTGCACGTCCACCATGTCGACCTGACAGCCCACCTCCCACCGCATTTTAATCGGACCCCACACCTCACTCTCACTCACTCCACTCTTCTCCCCTTCAAAAACCCTAGTCGCCACCCACTGCGATGAGCAAGAAAAAGAGGACATCGGAGGAGCCCATACGGAGACGGATGATGTGGTACCTTAGTGGGTACCACCCTGACGCTTAAGGCGCTAGTTATCGCTATTGGCGCTTGCAGCTCTTGCATAGCGGGCCGGCCCAGGAGAAAAGGTTGTTCCACTAGTACAGAAAAAAACCGCAATTATTGTATAAATAGGGAGAAACAGGTTTTGATCCCTGCCCTCTAACTTCAAACCATTTAGGCAATAATCATTTGGACAAAGCCTCTTTGTTGTCCAGTATGAGGAAAATACTCTATTTGACCCTTCTTTTAATACAACATTAACATGTAGGAGCAATATATACCCAGTTTGTTGTGCGTATTATTTTATGACAAAAATGAAAAAAATAATTCACAATAAAATAAAACTGAACTTGAAGAAAGTTCATAAATTTGAAAGGTTCATACAAAGTGAAAAAATTTCATCCATTTGAGAGAAGTTTAAGAATTTGAAAAACAATATTCATCAAATTTTAGAAAAGCTCATGAATTTTGAAAAAAAAAATCATTTAACTTTTAAAAGTCCATCAAATTTGAAAAATATGTTCATCGATTTTGCAAAAAAATATTCCTTGATTTTGCAAAAAAAGATCATCAATTTTGAACAAATTTCATTCGATTTGAAAATATTTAATCGATTGAAAAGGAAGTTCATGTATTTGAAAAAAGTTCATCTACTTTAGAAAAGTCCATCGATTCTGAAAAAAAGTTCCTTCAATTTACCAAAAAATAAAAAGAACAAAAAGGGAACAAAATCGTTCCGAATAAATTCATAAAAACAAAGAAAAATAGAAAAAAGAAAAGGACCTAAGAAGAAAAGAATGAAGAATATGTAAGTGAGCACAAAAATGAGGATAGTCAGGTTGGTTAGTCCACCAGAAACCACAGGCTGGTTGTGACAGAAAAAAAAATTAAGGAAATATGGGCCGTGCCCAACTAGATACGCCTGTGAGCGCCCGTTTGCAAAAACAATGAGCTCCTATATGGCTCGTGACGCGCTGGCGAACATGCCAGCACGCACCCGTGCGCCCCTACTGGGCCTGCCCACGAGCGAGGCTGAACGCCCAGTTTTTTTCAATTCGTTTTTTTTTGCTTTTCGTTTTTCTTCAAAATAATTCGTAATTTAGAAAAGTGAATTTTGTACAAACAATTCGTGATTTCAAAATAATGAACATTTTTTAATTTGCATGAAAAATTCTTTATTTTGACAAACAAATTTATATGAGCATTTTTCTAGTAGTCATGAACATTTTTTTATATTTGACGAACAAAATTTGAATACGATGAACATTTTTAAAACTTGATTAAAAAATTTGTATTTAAAAATATTTTTTTGAAAGATGGATGAACAAATTTTGAATTCATTGAACAACAGTAGAAATCGCCGAACAAATTTTGAGTTTGGTGAACAATTTTTGAAATTGATGATGAATAAATTTTGAATTTGATGAGCAATTTTTGAAACCGATGAACAAATTCTGAATTTGATGAACATTTTTTGAATTTGATGAACAAATTTTGAATTTTGACGAACATTTTTTCAATCTGATGAACAAAAAACGAATTTTATGAATATACAAATTTTTTAAGAAAAGAAAAAAATAAAATGAACAAATTTGGAAAGCAACGAACAAATTTTAAATTTGGAAACAAATTTTGAAATTGATGAACAAGTTTTTGATTTTGGTGAACATTTTTTCAAATTGATGAACAAATTTTGAATTTTTGATGAACATTTTTTCAATCCGATGAACAAAAAAGGAATTTTATGAATATTTTTTGAAACGTTGAGCATTTTTACACATTGTGAACATTTTTTGAATTTTATACAAAAAAGATTTTCACGAATTTGGAAAGAAAATAAAAAAAATTAAAAACAAAGCGAAAATGGGAAATAGAAAAGAAAAACGAAAAAGAAAAAGCAAAAAAGAGAGTGGATGCCTGAAGCGCCAAATGACAGCATACACGTAACCGTGCACCGCGGAAGCTATCTCTCGCCTACTGTGAGATATATTGATTAGTCGCCTCGGCCCACTACACCCGGCGTACGGCCCATTAGCTTGATTTTTTCTTGTTTTCCTATTTTTTTCCTTTCTAATTTTTTTTGTTATTTCGTGCTTTTGTTTTCATATTTTGGCTTCTTTGGATTAATTTTTATCTTTACCGTTTTATATATTTTTCGTTTTTCGTTCTTCTTTTGTCCTTCCTACTCGTCTTTTTGTACCTTTTTTTATTTTACCTTTTAATATTTCTTAAAAGTTTCTGAAATAGTTTTTCCTTTTTATTTGATCTATAACTAAACAAACATTTTTCTGAATACATGATGAAAAATATTTAGTACATGATGACGTTCTTAAAGTATACTATGAACATTTCATAAAACAATACAGATGAACAATACATGCTGGACATTATGGAAACTATATGAACAATGATTCTAGATTAAAAAAGTATTTTGCAATAATTTTGGAAATTAGATGAACATTTTTTTAAATACGTGAACTTTTTCTTAGTCACATAAGTTTTTTTTTTGCAATACATGATGAATAATGTCTAACATACGATTAACATTTTCTAGTTAAGTTATGAACAATATTTTAAAATACCCAATGAACATTTTTAATACATGCTGAGTTTTATTAAAAATAAGTAAAATAACAATATTTTCCAATACGTGCGCGCGCGCGCGTGTGTGTATAGCTACCATGAGCACAATATTTTCCAATATACATATTGAAATGGATAAAAAGAGAGAAAAAATGAAAGAAAAAAGAACCAAGTAAAGTGTACCAACTAACTATGTAGACTCTAGGCGGTAAAAAAAATCTAGTCATGCTAGCGAGCGACGGGATGGGCATGCTTTGTGATCCGGGCTCAGTATCTGTTGCTATATCGAGGAGGGCGTATTGCTATTCACAGGCATATGAGAGGTCCTCAACAGCGTGTCAGGCACCAGAAAATCAGATCTAGCGCTCGTGGTCATGCTAGCTGGTCCACGGCCTAGTAAATCTTTGATTAGTCACTCGATTTATCTAGCGCTTCCTTGTCAATAACTACCTGTTTAACGAAAAGAAGAAATTTAACGTTTAAATAGATTTAGAAAAATCTCATATTTAAATATTTTCATGAAATAAGAAAGTTCATAAGTGCAAGACTTTGAAAAAAAATAATGAATTGGAAACAATGTTCAAGAATTTGAAAAATGCTTGCACAATCGAAAGAAATGCATGATTTTTTAATTACAAAATGTGAAAACAGTAAATGAATTTTTAAACACAAATCATGTTTTAGAAAATGTTCATAAATTTGAAAGGAAATATAAATATATTCAAAAGATAGTGAAATAAAAAACTAAAAGTAAATAAGTCAAAAAACAAAAAAATAAATAGCTATTTTGGATCATTTTTAATGCATGATGGTTTTTTTAACAATAAGTTATAACATCGTATTTTCCCAATAAAGTGAGAACATTTTGAAATAAAGCAAGCGAGAGAAGAAAATAGAATGAAAAAACACCAAGTGAAGCGTACCTACTACGTTGCTTGCGGGTGATAAAAAAGTATAGCCGTGCTAGCGAGTGACGGTATGGCGCTTGCTTTGTGGGTCGGGCTAACTATTTCTCACTATAGTGTGGCGGGCATGTCGTTCGCCACAACCATATGTGAGCTCCTCTTCCGTGTGTAGTCGCCAGAAATTTGAGGTGATTCATGCTCACACTAGCTCGGCCGTGGCCCAGTAAGGTCTGGCACTTCCCTTGCTCACCTGGCTCGGCAGGCAATAAAAGGCCAACAATTAACGGTCTAATATTAAAGTGAATTCTGCTTTTTGATAGATAAAATTCTTATATTTTAAAAAAATAACAAAAAACTTTCATGAAACTTGAAGATGTTCCTTAACTATAATGTTGTTAGCAAGTTGGAAAACTGTTCACAAATTTAAAATTGTTCAGGCATTTGAATCAAGTGTTCATGGATTTCAAATATATATTAATGAGATTTAAAAAATATTCATTAGTTTGGAAAAGTGCTAATGTATTTGGAAAAGTGTATATAGCTTTTAAAAATATAGCAAATTGGAAATAAAAGGAAAATAGAGAAAAACTGAATAGATATTTTGAACATTTTTTATACATGAAGAAATGTTTAAATAGTAAGTAAAATAACAATACATGCCAAAAAATATGTATTAGAAAACTTTGAAAAAAAAAGAAAAAATTAACCGAGTGAATCATACATACAACATAGCCTGTACCCGATAATAAAAAAAAGTATACCCAAGCTAGCCGTGCTTTGTATGGCGCGCCTATATCACGCACTCAGCGAGATCTCGTGAAACCTCAGAGAACAAGATGGGCCACCCGAGGCGGGAGGCCTAGCCTCCTTTTCTCAGTTTTTATTTTTCGTGTTTTCCTTTTTCTAAGTGTTGCTTATACTTTAACATATGGGAAAGATGGAACCGATGAAAAAGGTTGACAGTGCAATGCTTGAAGCTACTTGCTGTAGGTGCAGTCATCAAAGTGCACAATCAGAAAAAAATGACCGGTGATCTACACCATCCTCCGACTCATCGATGCGCCCTTTGAGGAAAGCCATCCACAAGGGAAAAGTCGATGAACCATTACTCATCACCTCCGCTGCCACAACTTCACTGGTTACAAAGAACTCAAAACACCTACGGGACATGAACCCAACACACAAATTCAGGGTCCCCTCACCCTCCCACAGTCGTACCGGCAAGAAACTAGCGGCAGCACCCGCGGGTCAACGGAAGTGCAACCGCCTCCCACTCAAACCCTAGAGAAAAAAAAATGATGTGTAGTCTATTCCAGTATTTAGAGGGGCGTATGGAAAAAAATTCTTTTTATGTAAAAAAGACTTATTTATGACAATGAATTGTAAGAGTTTGAAGACATTCCTAAACCATAGAAACAATTCAAAAACAACACCCATGGATTTCCCAGGTAACTATTTTGGCAAACAAACATATGTCAGCATCTCTATGGAGTATTTAACATCTTGTACAAACAATTAAATTTACATATACAAACAATTAAATTTCTTGTGAGATGTGTAGGATGGGGTTTAAAAGCGTTGGAGCACAAGCATAATTGATGATAATATGCTAAGCTGTTGAAGGAAATAACCATTTATTGTTAAAGGCAGAATATTATTGCGACGACAAGGAATTCTAATTTTACTATTTTGTCCATGCACAACTATTTTTGTTAGCTAGTTAGTTGTTTGTAAGATAGCTAACCGCTTGTGCTGAGCTTTGTTCCTGGAATCCACAGCCGCCGCTTTGTCCTTGGCGCTCTCATCGGTCGTAGCTCGTCGGCGACCTCCCTCTCCGTTAGCGGACTCCGGGATTCCATGGTTGTCCCCCATATCAAAATTGAGGATTAGCCGATCAGAGCTTCCCACCCTTCCTGCCATGCTCGAAATAGGGGCCGATATCGAAGAAGGGGAACCGCTAAGAGTGCGGGGTACAATGCTGGGAAAGGGAGCGGTGTGGTCTTAGATGATGTCACATCGCGGAGGGTGGTAGGTGGAGGCAGGGGAGAGGTGAGTCACGGGAGCGCTCTGTGAGTAACTCCGCTCCGCTAGCTCCTTTTTTAGGGTAAATCATGCCACACAACATAGGCTCAATTGTGATAACGTCATCATAACTGCTAAATTTTACCGCGCTCTTAGTTCTCTGTGGTGTTTCAAGTCGCTTTGTATTAACTGATGATGCGTTTTTTAAACTTCCGCACGCCTCTTAGAGGCCATACATCTGCAGGAGCCACTTTATACCTTGGCTCTCTCATCTGCTGTAGCTCGTCGGCGACCTCCCTCACCGTCAACGACCTCAGAGGCTCGATAGCCGACACCTAGATTGAAACTGAGGAAGCCGAACTCTGAGCCCCCCTGGTGCCCGAGATAGGGGCTGATAATAGGGAAGGAGAACCACTAAGAGTGGGGTAAAATGCCAGGAAAGGGAGCGGTGTGGTCTCCGATGAGGTCACACCGTGGAGGGTGGTAGGTGGTTGCGGGGGAGAGACGAGTCACGTGAGCGCTCATCTGAGTAACTCCGCTCTTCTATCTCCATTTTAGGTAAATCTTGACACACCAGATAGGCTCGATCGTGATAACGTCATCGTACTTGTTTAAAATTTTCCCGCGCTCTTAGTTCTTTGTGATGTTTCAAGTCACTTTGTATTAATTCATGATGTGTTTTGAAATGTACATGTTTAAACTTTCCCGCACTTCTTAGAGTGCAGCCTCCGCTTTATACCTTGTCGCTCTCATCCGTTGTAGCTCTCCGGTGATCTCCCTCACTGTCAGCAGCCTTGGAGGCTCCAGGGCTGCCCCTCGATGAAAATTGAGGATTAGCCGAACTTCAAGCTTCCCGTCTCTCCCACCGTGCCCGAGATAGGGGGCGATAATGGGGAAGGAGAACCGGTAAGAGCGCGGGGTATAATGTCAGGGAAGGGAGCGATGTGGTCTCCTGTGAGATTACGTTGTGGAGAGTGGTAGGTGGAGGCGGGGGAGATGCGAGTCGCTGGAGAGCTCATGCGAGTAAATCCGCTCCGAGAGCTCCTTTTTTAGGGTAAATCATGCCATGTCACATAGGCTCAATTGTGATAACGTCATCATACCTCTTTTAAATTTTCCGCGCTCTTAGTTCTCTGTGACGTTTCAAGTCGCTTTTGTATTAATTGATGACGCGTTTAAAATGTACAGGTCTAAACTTTCCCGCGCTTCTTAGCGGCCACATGCCTGCAGCTGCCGCTTTATCCCTTGTCGCCCTGATCCGTCGTAGCTCATCGGCGACCTCCCTGTCCGGCGGCGGCCTCCGAGGCTCCATGGTTGTCCCCCAAATCGAAATTGAGACATGCTCTGAAGTCAAAGAATACTATGTATAATGGTGATTTTTTTTTTTGAATTTAATGATAGTAGCAGATAATTACAAAAATAAAGGGCCCCGAGGGTGAAATTGAAAAGAGCCTCTCCTCCTCTTTTGCTACTTTCTTTAATTAATGTTGCCCAATTTGTCATTCTTGTATGGTATTGTGTGTCTTGTTAGTGAGAAAAATTGCTTCTCCTCCTCCTCCTTCCTCCATTACTTCTCCCCTCTCTATCCTCTGCCCTCTCCACTCTCTCTCTCTCTCTCTCCAAACACCGGGGAGAAACAGAAGAACGGAGCGAGTAGAAAAGACAGACCAACAGCGACCGAGAATTTTTCACTTCGAGATGGGCAGTGGAATTTTTGACTTGCGGATCTGAAACATACATACTAGATTCGTTGGTGAATCTGCCTCCCCTCTTTATTTGCTCGGCGTTGCTTTGCTTCAGCTGGGTGTTTTCTTGGCGATTGGTTGAAGAAGAGGCATGGTGAAGAAGGAGGGGCCGTGCTGCCACTGCGGAATCATGAGTAAGCATATGTTTCTACTTTTGTTTTTCACTGCATCTGGTTTCCAAGGAAGCGGATGAAACCCCTCACCCTCGCCCTCGCCCTTCTTGAGTTCCAAATCAAATCTTGCCCAATTCTTCTAGTTCTTCTTCAAGGGTTTGTTGCTTCTTCTAATCTAGTTCAATCCGAGGGTTCGCCGGATTCTCCCAAACGTCAAGACAACTCTGCGCCCGCTTTCAAGCCCGTGTCACTGAAACTGAAACTGCTGCAGTTATTCAGAGTTGACACTCGCAGCAACTAATGTTTGTAGGTAGGACAGCACCTTGCTAACAGTTATTCAGAGACTGTCATCTGAAACTACTGTCTGCAGTATGTTACTGATATAGTTATTCAGAGACTGTCATCATCATCATCTGTATGCACATTCCTAACAGTATGTCACTCAAGCTGCCTGCACTTCTGCATCTTCTATAAACATCAGAGAGATATTCAGAGTTCCCTGCTTGCTGCCTGCACTCACCTAAAATGCTTAATCTTGTTGCTCATGGTAACTGCTGCTGATACAGGCAGCCCTATCTGGCGAAACGGGCCACCCGAGAAGCCAGTGCTCTGCAATGCGTGTGGGACAAGATGGAGGAAAAAGGGTACACTGGAGAACTACACACCAGCACCACAGGTGCAGAGGAAACAACCCAAGAAAACGCCCGTCGTCCGCAGAATAGTGAAGAAACAACCATCTTCTGATCACAACTTGGGGAAGACAGGGGATGCTGCTGACACTTTTAGCAATCCATCTGGTTTTGGATCAGTGGTGTCGTATTCAGGTAGTTTTCTGTAAACATTCTATTTTTTTTCTTCTGTATAAACATGTTTAGGTAGATTTCTAGTACTAACCTTGTCAGGAGCCACTTTTAAGCAACCCATTCCGTTTTAAAAAAAAACTTTTAAGCAACCCATTCATTCGTTACAGTGTTATTATCATTATCACTTGATATATACCCATTTCTTCGCTGAACTGATATTACTATTATCAGTTTACCACATCATAAACATCAATTTTTGTTACAACTGCTGTTAGGTATGTTGATGGTGGGTTTTCTTGTATCATTAAAATTCAGGTTCAGCGCAATCACATGCTCGGGAGCCACTGGTACCATCAAGAAAAAAGAGTTGCATCGGTCGTCGTAAGCCGTCAACGGTGGAAGCGCTTGCAGAGGATCTCAACTCCATAATGCACGAAGAGAAGTTATGTTCTGGTTCAGGGGTTGGTACCATTCCAGGATCGTCAGAGGAAGACCTACTGATTTATCATAGCGAAACTGCAGCTGGATCCTTTGAGATCGGTTACGGAAGCATGCTGCTTACACATCCATTCAAGCATGCTTCTTACTGATTTATCAGAGTTTTGTTTTTGGAACTGAACAAGTTCAGAGTTTTGGCTGGTTCAGCATCTCCCTTTTTATATTGTGGTTGGTGAATGTACATTAGTCAATTTGTTTCTGGGTGAATGTACATTAGTCAATTCTGGCAGCAATCAATCAAGTAGTAGTTGTTTTGCATAAAGAAAATCTTTCTTTGTGGTGTTAGTACATGTTTTACAGTGCCCATGTCGACCATGCGTTGTTTTTCTTGGTCAGATCAATTATATGAGTCAAATCATATAGCGATACTTTTTTTTTTTGAAATGTTATAGAGATACTCCATCCGTCCGATAAAATTTGGTGCTAGATACATCCATTTGAGGGACAAGCTTTTTCGGAGGGAGGGAGTACCGGTTGGCGATCGGTTAACGCTATATATAGACTTAGTTTCGTCAGGGTTGAATACAAGAATTCCTGACAGGGAGAGAAAATGCACCAAGTTTATGCAGTAGTTGCCAAACAAAAAATTATTACCTCCTTCCCATATTAACTGTTGTTCAAACAGATGTATCTAGCACTAAAATACGTCTAGATACATCAATTTCAGAGACAGTTAATATGGGACGGAGGGAGTATGTAGTACTAGTTGCTAAACAACTTGCCATACATGATACATGACAAACTCCACTGGTTAGTTAAGCACACACATGCAGCGCACAACAAAACAAACCTGTTACTTACTGCTAGTGCACCAAATTGATGACAAAATGTATATGAAAAGACACACATTTGATACAAGAGGACAGTCGCAAGCTGGTGCACGACTGCACGTTGAGCGGGAGCGGGTGCACGGCGCCACCTGTGGCGCCGGCATGCTTGGTGGCAGTCCTTGGAGTCAATCACAGGGCAAATGTTTGAATTAGACAACGGCCAAGTGCAGCAGCTTTATTTCTAGCAGCCTTTCATCCATCCTCCCTGAAATGTTTGCAGCACTAGTTTGAAACAATCACAGGGGGAATCAAGCACAAAAGAGCCGTCGTGTCTGAACCCTGCTGCTCTTTCCTCACTTGTCAACCCCAAACGCTGTCTTGATAAATGTTCAGCAAGCAGGCCTCTCTAGTTCAGACTCTCTAGTCACACCAAGCACCAGCACCAACATCAGCAGCCCATGCAATTAGATGCGTGCACCCTACGATTTCAAATGCAGCTTTCTGCCAGCCATTTAGCTTAGCTGAACAGGGCATTTGGTTTAACACCGTGCTAGTCAGAACTCAGCAATAATCATCTGCCTGAAAGGTGCTGCAGCAAACTATATATCTACAGTAATTTATTTCTCTTCTCAAAACCTGAAACCATCTGCCTGCTTGCTCATTGTTCTGACTAGCTAAGATCGTTTATTTATTTTTCCCTCGGGTACTCCCTCCGTCCGAAAAAGCTTGTCCCTGATGCTAGATACATCCATTTGAGGGACAAGCTTGGGACAAGATTTTTCGGACGGAGGGAGTATGTGCCAACGTGTGTGCACCAATTTGTATTAGGAGAAAGCGTCGAGACAGCAGCGCAGGTATTTTTACAAGCCAAGAACCAAAGAGAAAAGAGAAACCAGCAAATGAAGAGAGCACAAGCAGAAATCACAGAGGTAAGTACAGAAAATGCAGAAGTAGGTGGACGATCATGAACATGCAGATGCAGGTGTTGTGCTCGATCATGCATGGCACTTGAACATATTCCAGAGTTAAGATGCAACAAAACACCCAAATGGACACAGGTGCAACATATCTTAGAGATTCATCAAAGTGACTATGGTAGGTTGACTCCTAACAGACTTGGATATGGTGGGGAAACCTTTCGCGGAACAGGAACCATACCATATTCAAATCCTACTCCTAATGAACCCTCTGTCGTTAGCAGCAGACATATGGATTTCAGGTGAAATTATTGATGAATATTTCTTCAAAACATAGAGAGAAGTAGGTCCAGATAAATAGTTAGAGACAGCGAGACGAATATATGATGCCTTGCTGTCCTCGGGTCTTCCAACTTCAAAGTAATGCAGCTACCGGATATAGTCCCTTGAAGAACGAAACATGGTCAGTAAAGCAGATTTGCCAACAAAAAGGAGAGTTTCAACTTAACACACACAACATGGCAGCATCCATACGTCTACACGCGAGCAAGTTTTTTTAAAATGTCATCTGTAGGGAATTACTGCAAATATCAAATTTTCTTTTGGGAAATATGAACAGATTAAAGTTTTGTGCCATCAATAAGTCAAGAGTGTTTTTCGGTTTTATTTTGTCAGACCGCTGGTATTGGTTGTGTGCATCTCAGCAATGCATAGGACGGGTGTTGCTCATCATGATTTGTATCCACTTGATGCTACATCTTGAGTCAATAAAAATGCCTTATGTCAAAAAAACAAAAGTCAGAGTATATGTAAGTGTCATCAACAAGTCCAACGTACCTTAATGATAATGATTTAAATTGGGAGTAATTTTAACATGCTCCCTCTTACCCCCTCATTTCACATGGAAGATAAGAAGGTAAGAGTTAATCAGACCAGTACTTAATCAAATCAATGGCTGAGATCTATTATGTACTGATCTTACCTCTCATCTGAAAAGGGGAGGTAAGAGGGAGCATGCTAAAATTTGCCTTAAATTGGATTTTACTACGTATATAATGCATTGGATATTTCTAGTATAGAAGGAATTTCAAACCAAGGCGAAGTAAAAGTTGGACATGAAACAAGTGTTAGCACAAATACCTTAGGCGACCTCTACACCAGATCTTCTCCACTCCTTTCAATTTTGGACAATTGCGTATCAACACCTTCTTTATTTTTGCAACTGCCTTAGCTCCACCAAATGAAAGCAGGTATGGACAATCCTCAATCACCAATTCCTTAAGTGATGCAAGATTATTGTGCCAAATGTCACCTGGAATAGATGTTATGCTCAGGCCACCAATGCTCAGCGAGACAAGGGATGTGAGGTTATCGAGGCAGCTAGGAACATGTGGAGATACATCCCCACAGCTCGTTAAGACGAGCCTTTGGAGAGATGATGGCAACACCAACCCCCTTTGCCAGGTGAGTCTTGGGCACTTATTAACGACTAGATGTTTCAAATGAGGAAAACTACCAAAATTTTCACCTGGCAGGGACAATAACTCCATACAACACAATATCTCAATTTTCACAATCGCAGGTAAATATTCTTGTGTTAGGAAGTCATCAAGGGTTGACAAGTTGTGACAACTCTGAATTGATAGGACAACTAGGGATGAGAATGTTCCAATGCTGCCAGCCCCTGCCGAAATGGAAAGGTTTGTGGAGCCTCCGATAGATGCAAGGGATTTGCACTCGATATGGAATATCTGTAGAGCTGGAAGACTCCACATTTGCAGTTGGATAGATGTGACAAACTCACATTCTAAATAAAAGTACGTGAGGGCGCAGCATTCAATACTGCAAAAGAGACCAGAACCACGCAAATTGAGCTTCTTAAGGGAAGACGAAACCAATCTTTGGAGGCAGATTTTTGGACAACGGAGCATGTCCAGTTCTTCAAGAAAATGAAAATCCCCAAACTTTTCAGTTGCTACTGATGCTAACATCTTGCAATCTTCAATTCTTATTGTCTTGATGGCCGGTACACAATCTGGATGCAGAAATTTTTCGAGGCTTGATATACTTTCGCACCCATCAATGGTTACGTTTGTCAAAGACATGAAAATACCAGCTGCATGTGAGATCAAGGGAGATGATATGCTCTCGAGTCCAACACAAACAGCAAAAGTAAGTGATTTTAAGGCTGGCAAGTTTTGTGGTTGAAACCAGCTTGGGAGTGATACACCGTCATAATTATCGAGGGACAGAGACTTGAGTTTGATAGGAGGCTCCAAAACTTCAAGCACCTCTTTTATCTCCTTGTCGTGGCTGTTAAACTTATGGAAGCCTAAAGCATCCCGTGTAGCCTGCATATCCCACATATTCAACTTCAAGTTGTCAAGATATTTCTTATTTTTCAGTTCAACTTCAGCCGCATGATCCTTACTTAGCATTCCAACATTAGATATCACCAAGTTTCCTCGGAATTGGTTCAAATTCTTTATTAACCTAAATCCTTGTTCCTGCCCATCTTTTGAATTCAAATGCATGTGGCCCCCGGCACAATATGTTAATCCGTTTGACTCAAATTTCAGCAACTTGATCAACTTACCAAAGTCACTGGGCAAGCTTTCTAGTTTGCATTTCCTGGCATATAAAAACTGTAAATTATATAGCAAACAAAAAGCTGAAGGAACCATCTTCAAAGGAGAATCTTCAGAGATCTCAAGGTAACGAAGATGCTTCCAGTTGCCAATACTATCCGATAACTCAACTGCAAAGGCAACAGAGATCACACGCATACGCACAAGTTTAGTGCACCATTCGTCCATTAAAAGCCCGTTATTCTTCCTTAAATTCTTCTTGCAAATTAGGGTACGTAGCTTCGTGTACTTGCATAGTCTCAATAGGCTGGCATTGTCAAAGTCACCGTTAGGGAGTATGTAGAGATGACGGACATTTTGGGGAACTTTATCAAAGTCATTCTTATTTCTTAAGATTATGCAGTCGTGCTCTGAAACTTTTTGTGCCATGTCATGCAGCAAGTCATGGATTACGTATCCACCACTGCCAGCCTTTTGAAAGAAGGACCGTGCTAGAAGGTCTTCAAAATACTGGCAGCCAATATCTTGAATTTTAACACGACCTTGAGGTTCCACAAAGCCTTCTGCTACCCAGATTTCAGCTAAGCGTTCCTTTTGAAAGATGTAATCTTTGGGGTACACAGCACAAAATGCGAAGCACTGCTTCAAATAGAATGGTAAATACATGTAGCTCAATCGAAGGGCGGGCAAAATGTCAGTCTCCTTTTGTTTCAACTCCCACAGTTCACTTTCAAGTATATAATTCCAATGTGATGCTTGAAGGTCCGTGCTTAACATGCGCCCCAGTGTTTTGGCGCCCAAAGGAGAACCCTTCAACTTAGGAAGTATTCTTCTACCAATGCACTCTAACTCAGGATCATTGTTACCACCATCGGATCCAAACGCACATGACTTGAAGAAATTCCAGAAGACGCCGTCGTCTAGACCTTCTAATATGATGGGCTCCATTGTCCGCACCCCCTCGGCGACATTTGGGCATCTAGTGGTAACCAACATCGCACTTCCCTCTTGGATACTTCTAAAAGGTGCACAAAATCTCTTCCAACACTGCCCATTTTCCTTTAATGCATCACCCCACATGTCATCAAGGACTATCAATAATCTTTTATTTTTCACACGCTCAGAGAGAGCACGCTGAAGAGAATCCAAATTATCAGTTGTTGCCAGATTTCCAAGACATGATTCTATGACCTCTTTAGTTAACCTCTTCACATCAAAGTCATCTGAGACGAAAATCCAAATTATCATCTCAAAGTGAGACTTCACTCCTTGATGGCTGCAAATTAGTTGGGCCAGAGTAGTCTTCCCAACACCACCAATTCCAACTATTGGCAAAACAGGAAGATTCAATATTATCGATTCATCACTAACTTGGTTGCTTGTTGATGCAATGGTTGAACTAGTTGCTCTCTTGCGTTTTGAATTTGTAGATACATTGAGAAATCCCAATACATGCTCCAGCTCCTTGTCACGTCCAAATATTTTTGTTTCACTTGGCAAAGAGGTGGTCTCCGGTCTGATCAATTTGTCAAAGTGTTGTGTAACTCCAGGAAGCCCCATGTTCTCTAGCTGACTCGAAAGATGAACCAATCTTAATTGTACATCATTCAGTTTGTTGAAGTTGCCATGAATGACCTTATCAAGGAAGTCGATGAAAGGAGACCGGGTTGCATTGCCCTCCGCTTGCACCTTCATCTCGTACCATCTAAACTCATCAATAAGGTCTTCAGCCTCACACACGACATCCTTGAGGCTAGGAAGGAGCATGGCCACACAACGTTTGTGGCTTCTCCACTCTGCTCCATTAATGAGGTCGTACATTGCAGGAAGGGTGTCACAGAGACGTTGTAGGTCACTCTGTAATTGCAATACATGATCCTGGAGAGTTTGCTCCTGTGAGCCACTCCATCGGGAGCGCAGAGATGAAATCGCAGATTTTGCTGACTGGAACAAATTGACACATTCGTTGATGGCACTAATGATCCCAAAAGCAGATAAGCTCATGGTTACTGAAGTTGGAGTCTGTACATCTATTTCGTCCTGGGAGCAAACAGTGGACAAAATTAGCATGATGGAAGTAATTTTTGCAGTCCGAATATATAACAAATGGGCTATTGTAGTGATTATTTAATGCAGATCTACGTTTCCACAATTTTTTTTCCATGAAACTAGTCTCACAACAGATACATGGGCAAGACAGCAAGTTAGAGAGACACATCATGAATGATTTTGCAGTGAAAATAAAATTATTAAGTTTCAATATGTAATTATTAACAAACGTACTGCACTTCAATTAGATATCGGATATGCATTGACCGAGATCAGGTGACTTGCCTCTTGCAAGTCACGCTGTAACTGGCGCCCCTATATCAGCCACCCAAACAAGATCCAACGGACAGGATTGAGCCAAACCAAAAATATCGCCAGGACATAGAGTTGGTTACGCAGTGGCGGCTGGTTCTCACTTGGAACCCCAGAACATAGATGGGTCAACGTTGTAGATGGACTTGTTGCTGCTGCCCCCGACCACACCAGCGGCAAACAGAGACTCCGGCCGGGAGAATCGCGGAATGTGTGCACCCGCGTTGCATGCACCTCAGCTTCATGTTCACCTGCTTCCGAACGTTGTGCCCATGCACTAGCGCCTGCAACTATCAACACCTTAGAGCTGCACGCCTCATCTGGTCCGGTGAACCACTTCGCCCGTCGCCGCGATCGCTATGTGTGAGCGCGATGCCATGTCGCTGCTCGTCCATCACTGCGAATGCAAGCTCCGACCTCGGTGAGAGCCGGGTCCGGGCCGGTGCCATCGTCGTTGCCGCCGGGGAAGACTCTCCCCACTTCTCGACGTTGATCTCCTCTTCCTCGCCGCCCTCCTTTGACAGCGAATATTGCCCGCTCCGCCTACACGAGCTCCAGGTGCTGCCGGCGGAGGTCATCCATAGAGGCCTCATCGGCGGCCTCCACCTCGAGGCGTTCCCGAGCCTCGCGGTCCTCCAGCGCCATCCGAGCGCTCACCACCCCCGGCTACGGCGGGACAAGGTGGACCGGTGCCGTCCCAAAGGGAAAGTTGAGCCGGGCGGCGGCGCCGTGGTACCTCATCTGCCACCGGCCAGTCTCCGCCACCCACGTCCCCCATGACCGCTGCCGGACACCGAGGTAGTTCCTCGTTGACGGCGGTGGGCGGATCGGGCAAGCAGCGGCGGCTCGAGGTAGTGGTGGCCGATGACGACCTGCGGGCGTGGCGGCGCAGATCCGCGCTGCGGATCGACGGAGGAGACCTCCGGCCACCGCGTCCGGCCATTTGGGAGGAGAGAGGCGGCGGACTGGGACAGGGGACGCGCCGGCGACGGGGTGAGGGGGAGAAGAGGGGGCAAAGGAGAGGAAGGGAGAGGGAGAGAATTTTACTTGGCTGTCGCGAGCCAGAGTAAATATACTCGGATAAATAGGGATGCGGTAATTTTTTTACTCCACTAACCATTATAAGGGGTCGGCTAGGTCCAAGTTAGAGAAAAAAAAACTCAAATATATACTGCCTTACGGCCAGATAAGGATCAGTTAGAAATGTGATGAACAAAGATAAAACGAGGATCAAGCTACCACAATGACGCATATTTCTTGAAACTCACGCGTCATTGCGCAAAGCCGCGAACTTCTCATTTTGTGTCTGTATGCTTGAAAACGGCTATGTCCCTATTCAGAAGAACACTAGTACTCCCTTTTATTCATTTTGATGACAAGTATTTTCGGACAGAGGGAGTATTTGTTTGGTTGACTCAATCCTTTCCGTTGGATTTTGTTTGGGTGGCTGAAATAGGATCGCCAGTTACAGCGTGACTTGCAAGAGGCAAGTCACCTGATCTCGGTCAATGCACAATGCTTGCTATGACAGAGCAGTACATGATGCCCCTCATTTTATTTTATTTTTTTGAATTTATGAGACTTTTGAAGCAGTACATGAACAGACCAAATTATGTACTGCTCTGTTATCGTATATGCATGTTCACACCTTCATAATGATAATTTTTTTTCTTCAAAAACCATTTTGCTCAAAGCTAAAATAGATATTGATGGGTTCTCTTTTTTTTTTTTTTGCGAATTGCTGGGCTCAATTTCTAACGTACGGCAAACAGAAAAACAAAGGGGCATGGGGGTGGAACGCAGAAGAAGAAACGAAATCCGCACTTAGAAGAAAGCATGGTTCAAGCTCACCTGGATTTGCCGCCGGTGAGCGACTTGCTGTCAAAAGCAGGAGGAGAAAAATCTTGGATGGGTTCTGGACGGAAAGTGTGTGCTCTCTGGGCGGAAGTAGCAACCATGGTCACCGGCCGGCCTCACAGCTTTGTTCTTGGCGAAAACACCAAGGTGAGGTGCCATATATATCATCATATCTTATGTTTATGGTGCTATCTGCTCCTTGTTGCATCTCTTAAACTATAATTTTCCGGAAAGGAATGAATCAAATGCGGTCCGAGCTGAGCACTGCCATCTTATGTTGCGTGCGATGACAACAAAAACGAGAATCATCGCAGTTGTTTCCCGGTCGGCCCCAAAGCTTGAACAATCTTGAGTAGGGGAATCAATCAAATGCTTGTTTAGCGGATTCGATTTGAGGCAATGTATGTCTGACACTACTGGAATTTTCATATACGCCGGGTGCAAGGCTCTTCGCCGAGAGCCAAATCACGGGCACTAGGCAAAGTAATAGACGCCGAGAGTAGCTCTTGTCAAAAGGCACAACTCGGCAAACACAGGATATTGCCGAGGGTAGAACTCCGCAAAAAGGTAACACTCAGCAAAGGCACAATCTACCGAGAGCCGATCAGTTGCCGCACGACAAAGTCTAGCCACATGGCACATATGGCGGCTACTAACGGCACGGCGACTTCTTTGCCGAGAGTGGCTCCCGAGCAAACTTTAGTCCCACCTCGCCAAGGGACAAGCAACAAGATCTGTTTAAACAATCGGATAGTCCAAATGCAATAAGCTTCGGTCTTCATTACACCCCTGTTAGGATGGACCGTCACTTTGAATCTTCACCTGTTCCACCAGGCAGAGAGATGGAAGCCGGCGCTTTTTATTAAATCAATTACTCTTCACACCAGGCAGAGAGGACCATCACTTCGGGGAAATATCCAATGCTACCAAGGTTTAGGTGCTACCATGATACAAGCTTCTGGACCGTCGGATTCTCAGATCAGACTGTTCTCAACAACTCTGAAACATTTGCAAAAAAGCCTACGAGGAGTCCAAAAATTGTGCATAGGTCCAACAGATCCAACATCTCACGGATGCCGTCCAATCTAAGAATCCGACGGTCCAAATGCCCGTATCACGGTAGCATTTAAACCTTAGTAGCACCAGATACTCTCCCCCATCACTTCCTATTAAACTGCAGAAGTAGGGGGGAAATCATGGACATGCAGATGCAGGTGTTGTGCTCATGCATGACACGTAAACATATTCCAGAGTTAATGTTAGAGTAATCTTGAGCTTATGTTTGCAAAGTGGTGTAGTTCATGGCTTTGCATGTCGTGGTGATAGATGAGTCCGGCTAGAAGTAAGTACTTCCTCCGTTCTTAAATATAAGTCTTTGTAGAGATTCCATTAGAAACCACATACAGATGTATATAGATGCATTTTAAGTGTAGATTCATTCATTTTAATAAACTTTTTCACGAGGTTTCAGCTCAGTTTGAGTGTTCAAACAATTCAAAAGTTGTTTGAATTGAATGAAAGCAAAAAATTTAGGCTAATAAAAACAGAAATAATAAAAATAAAAGAGGAAAACAACACCCTTGCTTGTTGGGCCAAGCCCAGCCCACTAGCATGGCATCTCCTGGAAACACCTTCGTGCCATGGCCTGCCGCGCCCATATGTCCGGCATTAAGCGAGATAGTGGAAACCCTCATTGATGGGTGGCGCTAGTTGGACTGCCTAGGCGCCCAGGAATAACATCCTCATTTTTGTTTTATTTTTTCCATGTTTTTGCTTTATTATTTTTACTTTTTTTTATACTTCTAAATATTCAAAATAAATATATAATGCAAAAATCACTCTACATTAAACATTTGAAAAATGTTGATCAAGCATTTGAAAAATGTTAAATATGTATAGGAAAAATGTTTATCATGTATACGAATAATGTGTATAAAACAATTTGATCATGTATTTAAAAAAGTTAGTTAAGAATTTGAAAAAATTTTGATTTTTTTTTGCAAAATGTTGAACAAGTGTTTGCAAAATATTAGTCGAGCATATGGAAAAAGCTAAATGTGTATAGAAAAAATGTGGACTATGTATTAAAAAATGATGAAAAAATTGATCATCAATATAAAAATGTCA
>LR880967.1:1013502260-1013526050 GCA_904067115.1 Aegilops sharonensis | reverse complement strand
TTCCTGACTATGGACATTGGATGTCGTTGATAACGGGATCACATCATTAGGAGAATGATGTGATGGACAAGACCCAATCCTAAGCATAGCACAAGATCGTGTAGTTCGTTTTGCTAGAGCTTTTACAATGTCAAGTATCTCTTCCTTAGACCATGAGATCGTGTAACTCCCGGATACCGTAGGAGTGCTTTGGGTGTACCAAACGTCACAACGTAACTGGGTGACTATAAAGGTGCATTACAGGTATCTCCGAAAGTGTCTGTTGGGTTGACACGGATCGAGACTGGGATTTGTCACTCCGTATGACGGAGAGGTATCACTGGGCCCACTCGGTAGTGCATCATCATAATGAGCTCAAAGTGACCAAGTGTTTGGTCACGGGATCATGCATTACGGTGCGAGTAAAGTGACTTGCCGGTAACGAGATTGAACGAGGTATTGGGATACCGACGATCGAATCTCGGGCAAGTAAAATACCGATTGACAAAGGGAATTGTATACGGGGTTGTTTGAATCCTCGACATCGTGGTTCAACCGATGAGATCATCGAGGAGCATGTGGGAGCCAACATGGGTATCCTGATCCCGCTGTTGGTTATTGCCCGAGAACCGTCTCGGTCATGTCTGCATGTCTCCCGAACCCGTAGGGTCTACACACTTAAGGTTCGGTGACGCTAGGGTTGTATGAATATGAGTATGCAGCAAACCGAATGTTGTTCGGAGTCCCGGATGAGATCCCGGACGTCACGAGGAGTTCCGGAATGGTCCGGAGGTAAAGATTTATATATGGGAAGTCTTATTTTGGTCGCCGGAAAAGTTTCGGGCATTATCGGTATTGTACCGGGAGTGCCGAAAGGGGTCCGAGGGTCCACCAGGGGGTCCACCAGCCCCGGGGGGGCCACATGGGCTGTAGGGTGTGCGCCTTGGCCTATATGGGCCAAGGGCACCAGCCCCAAGAGGCCCATGTGCCTAGAGATAAGAGGAGGGGAGAGTCCTAAAGGGGGAAGGCACCTCCGAGGTGCCTTGGGGAGGATGGACTCCTCCCCCCCCCCTTTGGCCGCACCCTTCCTTGGAGGTAGGGGCAAGGCTGCGCCCCCCTCTCTCTTGCCCCTATATAAAGGGAGGGGAGGGAGGGGTAGCCGCACCCCTGAAGGCCTGGCACCTCCCTCTCCCTGCTACACCTCCTCCTCCTCCCGTAATTGCTTAGCGAAGCCCTGCCGGAGTTCTGCTGCATCCACCACCACGCCGTCGTGCTGCTGGATCATCATCAACCTCTCCTCCCCCCTTGCTGGATCAAGAAGGAGAGACGTCATCCGCTCCGTACGTGTGTTGAACGTGGAGGTGCTGTCCGTTCAGCACTAGGTCATCGGTGATCTGAATCATGGCGAGTACGACTCCATCATCCCCGTTCCATTGAACGCTTCCGCACGCGATCTACAAGTGGTATGTAGATGCAATCACTCTCCCATGACTCGTTGCTTAGATGAACTCATAGATGGATCTTGGTGAAACCGTAGGAAAAATTTTAATTTTCTGCAACATTCCCCAACACAAAACACCAAAAATATTGCTACTACTATCTTTACCTTTTACCACCGTTACCATTACTATCATACTAATTTTCTACTAAATACTTTGCTGCAGATACTAAGTTATCCAGGTGTGGTTGAATTGACAACTCAACTGCTAATACTCAAGAATATTCTTTGGCTCCCCTTGTGTCGAATCAATAAATTTGGGTTTAATACTTTACCCTCGAAAGCTGTTGCGATCCCCTACACTTGTGCGTCATCATATGGTTCCCGGTGTTCCTCTCAAGATGGTCCAAGATGATCGGATATGACAATCTTATGTGCAATGTGGTATGATGCTATGGCTATTGCTTACAAGCCTCTTTGCTCTGTTTTTATTTGCTTAAAAGCTTATTCTTTTTTTTTGGCCACAATGCGAAATGCACAAACCAAGATAGCAAATGTATATATGCGGGAACAAACTTGTGACACAAGATATGATATGATAGCAAGATGATACCAATATGATATGGTATATATGCAATGGAAGGTGTAGACCAATGATCACTAATGTCCACAAGTAACGTTGCCAGAAATACTCAAAGGCTAGCATCGATAGGCAAGTGACGCAAAATGGGCTAGGGGTTATCAATGCAATGGCAAGGGGAATATAGAATGGTGTCGTCGAGGTTACCGTCCCTTGCTTACGGTTGATGGTGTCAAAATGGTGAAGTGGTCAATGTCGATGATGACCTCATGGCGATGATGAGTGGCGGTGTTCTTGATGTCGAACCGTCCCTAATTAGCCGAAACACCTTAGGAAACGGAAAAACCGCAAACTCAAAATATCAAACGTCAAATGTCAAAATGGTGGTAGCGGAAAGCGGTGGTGGTTGCGGAAGTATTGGTGGAAACCCGGTCAAAATGGTTTATGGTGGCGGATGGGTATGAGGAGCTATACACAGTGTCGGAGTTGGAAGCACGGTCCCTAAGTAGCCGAAACACCTTAGGAGACACAACTCACAACACAAACAAAATTGGGTTAAGTTGCGGTGGTCGGTGGTGGTATAGCAGATGATGTGGTGGAAGCCCTAGGCAAAGATGGCAAAGTTCCAAAAATTTGATGAAGTCAAATGGTGTTGAAACCTATCTAGATGGATAGAGGATGTCAATAGCTACTCAACGAGGTAAAAACGTGAAAATCGGACTCCGAATGTGAAAGTTATGGGCAAAATGGTGGAACACGGGAGGCTGAAATGCCACGGGCCGGATATCCTGGGGTAGGGGCCGGAAATCCGGGGCTGTATGTCCAGAACCGTGCAGATTTGGTGCTCCAGGAGCCGGATGTCCGGCTTGGGGCCCGGATGTCCGGCCCGACGATTCCAGATCGGGATTTGGACTTCGAAACTCGATTTGGGGCGGAAAGTGATGATTTTGGGGTCAAAATTGTGGAGATTTCGTGGATGAAAAGTGGGGAAACTTGGGGAGATGCTAGATCCACTTGAAACCAAGAAAATCCATGGATCAAAATCAACAAACATCATCAAACCAACAAATCACAAAAAAATTGGGGGCTATTTTTGGTGGGGATTTTCGAAATTGGGGAAGAACACAACAAAATTAGGCTAGAAAAAGAGGGGGTAGGGGCTCCAAATTCGTGACCAACCTTGCTCTAATCCAAGATGATGTAGGGTGGAACCCTAGATGGCCGATCTTTCACTATTGGAGCGAATCCTAGGAAGAACACGAGGGGAAACGCGAGGGAAAACACGATGGGAAACGAGAGGCAACACTCAAATAGACAAGTAACGATCACACATGTGCTAGATCCTCGAAACACAAAGAGATACACGATCCAAATCCAACAAAGGATGGTACAAAGGGTAACTGGTTCTTCTTCGTGAGGAGGTCTTGAGTTCTTCTCCGTGAGGAGGTCTTGAATCCAAGGTGGATCTTCTCCGTAGAGGCATGCGGTCTCTCTCTCGTGGAGTAGATCCGGAATGGATGAGCAAAGCTCTATCTCTAATGAGCTACTACTTTGCTAACCCTAACTAGGAGGAGGGGGAGGAGTATATATAGTGTAAGCCACGATGCGTAAGTGGGAAAGGGTTACATGGGCCTTTGGCCCGAATCTGCGCGTAGGCAGGCACCGGATGTCCGGGCTCTCGTGAGACGCCAGATGTCCGGCCCGAGCGGGGTGACCTTCTGGCTTCGGGTTCCTCACGCCGGATTTCTGGGGGCGGTGCCGGATGTCCGGGCTGTGGCGTTGCGCCGGATGTCCGGGCACATGGGCCGGATGTCCGGCCGCTGATGCTTCGGCCGTCTGTTGGTGCAGCTCGTGGGCGACGGCACAGGCGCCGGATGTCCGGCCGCTGTAGCTTCAGCAGCTTCGTCTTCTTCCATCGTCGCTTCCATGCTTCTCTCACGGATGGTGTATTTGTTCCTTGGCGCTTGCACTCCTCCTCGTCGTCCGTGAAGCCCCGACAATACCTATGCATGCACGCGGGAGAAGTGTCACGTAGTATACCATCCTCGAAGGGGTCAAGTGAGCACTTGTAAAGGAGATGATTCACCTTTGTGTATGTGAAGTAGATGTCGCACGTGTCACTCGCCGAACGGACTCTTGACATGGTGATGTCCATAGGATGCTCCACATCATCTCCCCTCCCTTGAGAAGATCCGACCTCGGATCAAAAACCAAATCACCATGGGAAAGAGATGGCTTTGCCGTGTAGAAGTGGTCGATCACCAAGTACTTGTCACCTTGAAGCTCGAAATGGGCACTCTCCAATGTCGCATCATCTAGTGATTCCTTCAAAAGGAGCAAACATAACAAACACTTGGAAAAAAAATGTGGTTAGCGTTAGTGCAAAACCAAGCATTCAAGAGGTGATTCACCAAACAAGTGTCGTTATCAAGCGTAGCATATGGTGTGACAACGGATTGTGACATGGCATGTAAGCACATAATTTGAGCACAATCAAGGAGATCATGGAAACAATCATGTAAGTGGGAGGTAGAGATGCAAATGTGTGTGACAAGAGAATAAGCATCTACCTCAAGGTCATAGCAATCATGCATAAAGCACTCGACAAATGGTCGATGGTAGGCATAAGAATCATTCACAACACCAAATAAAATGAAGTGTCTAAACACATGGGTCAAGTGCAAGACATTCCAAGCATAACGTGCATGGGGCGTAGTGAATATAGTGGCACCCAACACAATAGAAAGAGCAATTGTTCATCATGTGTGAGGCAATGAAGTCAATCATGTGACAAGCAATGGGACATGGTATATGTGAAGAAATGGCATTGTTACAACCAAACATGTGATAGGAGCAAGTAATCCAAGAATTGGATGCAACGCACAAGGTATATAAGTCACGAGGCATGGAAATGTGAGCAAGATTTCTAACATGTGCGCAACCAAGTAGTCCAAGATGGCCAATAAGTGTCACGGTGCAAGCAACACGAGTATTATGATTCACAATATTCATGCTCATGGTTTTGGGTTTCTCAAAAGAGAAGGATGTCACCTTGAAAGCGTGTCCTTGTGCGTCTGTCACAATGCCGAAGCATAAGCAAGTGCGATATAGAATCGTCGTGGTAGAAGGTGGTTCGCTCTCAAGAGCTCGGATTGTCAACTCACGTGACGCGGAAGTCGACACAAAGTCCAAGTATCCTACACATGCACACAACAAAACAAAGAACGTATGCGCATGGTAGATAAACACATCATCCATCATGATGGTTCTCTTCTCTTGCACATAACCATTAGTAGCAAAAGTGCATGAAGAATATGATGCAACAATCTGTATGTTCATGGCACTACACATATGGTGCAAAGAGGTAAGACAAGCATGCTTCACAAGGGATATGTCAAAATCTCCAAATATGTGTGAGAATGCTATGGGGGCAAACTCATTATCAAGACTAAAGACATAGTTGCACTCAATACATGGCAAATCATCTAGCATGAGGGAGGCAACATATAGAGAGATATGACAAGGAGTAATAACAATCATGTGCAAAGCATGTAGATGGTTGTCATCAACCGCATGAAATGGGAAAGTATGAATCATGGGTGATGCAACATAAGCAAGCATAGAAGTCAAGTTGTGCAAACTAGTGAAGCGAAGATGCAACACACTAGAGGAAATCATGGCAATCATGTCATGTGAGCAAATAATAGGCATAGACAATGCACATGACATATCGCAAGCACGAGCACAAAACAAGATCATAGTATCATTGTTCAGAGTGTTCGGAGTGCACAGAGTGTTCACTGTTCATTAGCATTTTAAACTCCTTTTGAAATAAGTTCATTGTTCAGAGTGTTCAGACTAATGCTAATTTACGCTCAAATGTACACCCCACATCTCAAAGTGCAGCATTCTGCTAGCTGTCAGACCTGAAAAGGGTCATCCAGTTCTACTTACTTTGTGGCAGTCTGAAATAATCCACCAGAGTGGTATAAATCTGACCCCTGCAAGATGCTATTTTCTTACTCCTGAAACCTGAAACCATCTACCTTCCTCTTTTCACTGTATAAGCTAGTTAAGCTCTTTTTTTTTTAACTCGGACATGCACCAAAGTTTGCATTTCATTTTTCATGAGCAGAAAGCGTCGAGATAGCACAGGTCTTGTTACAAGCCAAGAAGTAGAGAAAAAGGGGAAACCAGAGAAGAAAGACAGCACAACTAGAAACAACATAGCTAAGAACAGAAAATACAAAGGAAAAACATCACAAACAGGCAGGCAAACATATTCTAGAGTTAAGATGAACCAAAATACACAAATGCATACAGATACAACATGTCTTAGAGACGGACGGCAATTGTCTGATATTTCATAGATTACAACAAATTTACTACGACTGTGCAAACTGGGAACTGTAGTTATCAACACAAGGCTTGGGACATAAGAAACTCTTAAAATAACCAGTAATAAACTTGGACTCCTAATCTTGGATATGGCAGGGAAACCTTCTTCGGGACAAAAACCCTATCATATTCAAATCCCACTCCTAATACTTAATCTTGCCTAATCTCCTGCAACCCAGACTTGGACGCTGCTGGTACTCTTGACCCCACATGTTGTTTCATAAGTTACAACACGTTTACTACGATTGTGCAAACTGGAAACTGCGTTAGCAGCAAAAATATGGATTGCCAATGGAGTTATTGGTGGAATAAAACTGCTAAAAGGAAGAAGCAACCACGGAGAAGATAGACAGAGATGACGAGACGAAGGCATGATGTTCTGTTGTCCTCGGGTCTTCCAACTTCCATGTAATGCAGTTACCCAACGTACCAGTCCCTTTTGAAGAATAAAGCAATGTTAGTAAAGAACTCATACATCTACTCACTCTGTTCCTAAATATAAGTCTTTTTAGATATCACAATATGAACTACATACAGATTTACATAGACATATTTTAAAGTGTAGATTCACTCATTTTGCTCCGTATGTAGTCCATAGTGGAATGTCTTAAAAGACTTATATTTAGGAACGGAGGGAGTACATGTTAGGGAGTTTTCCCAAAATGTCACCAATATGGAATTACTGTAGACATCACACTTTCTTTATTAACAGATCAAGGTAGCAGAAACAAGACATGCATATAGGTATCATCAAGTGGTAAGTCCAGCGCACCTCAATGACAATGACTTAAGTTGGATTCTTACTGCATAGTACATGCGTTATTTCTGGTCTATAGTGAATTTCGGAGAATAGAAAAATAAAATCTGGACAGGGAGAAAGTGCTAGCACAAATACCTTAGACGGAACCTTCTATTCATTATCTCTGCTTCCTTTAACTTTGGACAATTGGATATCTGCACGTTCTTTACTTTTGCAACTGCCTTTGCTCCACCAATTGAAACTAGGTTTGGACAACCGACCATGTGCAGTTCTTCAAGGAAATGCAAATTACCAAACGCTTCATCTGGTATTGTTTCTAAACTCTTGCATTCTTCAATTCTTATTATTTTGATGGCTGGTATATAATCTCGATGCAAAAAATGTTCTAGGCTGGAGATATTGTCGCACCGACCAATGGTTAGGTCAGTCAGGGAAAGGAAAATACCTTTTGCATTTATCTTTATGCTCTTGAGTCCGTCACAACATTCAAAAGTAAGTGATTTTAAGCTTTGAAAGTTTTCCGGCTTAAACCATCTTGGGAGCGAGACACCGGAACAACCCTGGAGGACCAGAGAAGTGAGACTGGTAGGAGGTTGCAGAACTTGTAGCACTTCTATCTCATTGGCTTTGTCCGATGGGGTAGTTGAACGCATACACAGTTTCAACTCGCCAATGTATTTCTTTTTCATCAGTTCAGCTTCTGTTGCATCACGTATGCTTAGCTTGCCATCACTAGATAACTTCAAGTGTCCACGGAATTGGTTCAGATTCTTCAATAACCTAATTCCTTGTCCCTGCGCATCGGTGGGTCGACCAAGATGCAAGTGACACCCAACATAATATGTTAATCCATATAATTCGAATTTCTGCAAACTGGTCAACATATCAAAGCCTTCTGGCAAGCTTCGTAGCTTGCATTTCTTGGCATATAAAATCTGCAGATTATATAGCCAACAAAAAGTTGAAGGAATTGTCGTAAAAGGACAAGCATTGGAGATTTCAAGATACCGGAGATGCTTCCAGTTGCCAATACTATCTGGTAACTTATTTGCGTAGGCACAAGAAATCACACGCATTCGCGGAAGTTCAGTACACCATTGGTCCATTACCCACCGTGTGTTTATTCCTAAGTTCTTCTTGCAAATTAAGGTGCGCAACTTCGTGTACTTGCATAGTCTTGACAAGTTGCAATCGTCAAAGTCTTTGCTAGGGAGTACATACAGATGACGAACATTTTGAGGAATTTTATCAAAGTCACCCTCATTTCTTAAGATGAAGCAGTCATGCTCTGAAACTTTTTGTGCCATGTCATGAAGCAAATCATGGATCACATATCCACCACTAACTTCTTGAAAGAAGGATCGTGCTACCAGGTCTTCAAAATACTGACAACTAATATCTTGAATTGGAAGATCATGTTGAGGTTCCACAAAGCCTTCTGCTGCCCAAATTTCAGCTAAGCATGCCTTCTCAAATTTGTAATCTTTGGGATACATAGCACAAATTGAAAAGCATTGCTTCAAATAGAATGGCAAATACATGTAGCTCAACCGAAGGGCAGGCAAAATGTCAGTCTCCCCTTGCGGCAACGTCCACAATTCACTCTCAAGTATAAATTTCCAATTTGATGCTTGTAGATCCATGCTTAACATGCGTCCCAGAGTTTTGGCAGCCAAGGGGGAACCCTTCAATTTAGGAAGTATTCCTTTACCAATGTTCTCCAACTCAGGGTCATTGTCAGAATCCTCAGATCCGAACGCACACAATTTGAAGAATTTCCAGAAGACGTCATCCTTTAGACCTTCTAATTTAATTGGCTCCATTGTGCGCACCCCCTCGGTAACCTTTGGGCATCTAGTGGTGACCAGCATTGTACTTCCCTCTTGGGCGCTTCTAAAAGGTGCAAGAAACCTCTTCCAACACTGCCCATTTTCCTTCAAGGCATCATCCCATATGTCATCTAGGACTATCAATAACCTTTTATTGTCCACATAGTCATGGAGAGCACGCTGAAGAGAATCCAAATTATCATTTTTTTCTTCTTTTCCAGTACAGGATTGCATGACCTCTTTAGTTAACCTCTTCACATCAAAGTCATCTGAGACACAAATCCAAATTATCATCTCAAAGTGATATTTCACTCGTTGATGGCTACAGATATGTTGGGCCAATGTAGTCTTTCCAACGCCGCCAATTCCAAGTAAAGGTAAAACCGGAAGATCCGATATTCTTGATTCATTACTAAATTGATTGCTTGTTGATGCCCTTGGTGCATTGACTGAACTAGTTGCTCTCTTGCGCTTTAAATTTGTTGGTACATTAAGAAATCCCAATGCTTTCTTCAACTCCTCATCACGACCAAATATTTCCCTTTCATTTGGCAAAGAGGTGGTCTCTGGCCTAACTGATTTATCAAAACGTTGTGTAACTCCATGAAGTCCCATATTCTGCAACTGACTCGAGAGATGATTCAACCTTAATTGGACATCCTTAAGTTTGTTGAAGTCGCCTTGAATGACCTTATCAAGGAAATCGATGAAAGGAGATTGGCTTGCATTGCTCTCCACTTTCACCTTTATCTGGTACCATCTGAACTCATCAATAAGGTCCTCTGCATCGGACACGGTATCCTTGAGACTCCGAAGGAGCTGGGCCACAGCCATACGGTGTTTGTGGCTTCTCCAGTACTCTGCTCCGTTAATGAGGTCATACATTGCTGGAAGAGTATCGCAGAGATGCTGTAGGTCACTCTCCAATTGCAAGACACGACCCTGGAGACTTTGCTCCTGTGAGCCACTCCATCGGGAGTGCAGAGATGAAATGACAGATTTGGCCGACTGAAACAAACTGGCACACTCATTGATGGCACCAATGATCCCAATGGCAGGTAAGCTCATGGTGGCTGGAGTCTGGACATCAATTAATTTTTGGCCTGCGAGCAACCAATGGATGCAATTAGCATCATGGAAGTAATTTTTAGTGTCAGATAACAATAAGCCGGCTATTAATTGCAGTCATTGTTATGTGCAGATATGTTTCCAATGAATTAGTGTGAACGGCATCAGGTGAAAGTAAAGTTATAATGTACTCCCTCCGTCCGAAAAAACTTGTCATCAAAATGGATAAAAAGGGATGTATTTAGAACTAATATACATCTAGATACATCCTTTTTTATTCATTTTGATGACAAATATTCCGGACGGAGGTAGTATGCATGTACTCTTTCTTTGCAATTATGGACAAAGATACTGCTTTGTCTAGAAACCACGTAGAGGTGAAAATATACACTTGAATATTCAAGTGAGCTCTATTCACATATGGAGCTGACCTGATGGAGCCCTCTTTTAATGAATTTATTTTTGCGGAGATTCGATCTGGAAGCAGTACACGAAAAGACCCAAGTATGTTCTTTCTTCCTCGGCATGCTGAAGTTTTTTTTTTTAAAGATCTAGCTCGCTGGCATTCATTTCATTAAGCAGAGAGAGAGAGAGCGCGAAAACAATTGTTGATTAAGTGATCGGGGATTGAAAGAAAAGTTACAGGCCAGACTAGGTTAAGCCTATGCTGGCAGGAGTGCTCGTGTGCACTGATCTCTCACGGCACGTCCCCGAACGGATGCTCCATGCATTTTGCTACGGCGACCCTCTATTGTCCCGCCTGCAGGCTTCAGTAATGCTTCTCACTTGCAGTCTTTCCTCTGAAAGCGCATGCATTTGCGCTCGATCCAAATCTGCCAACAGACGAGAGCCAGCATCGATTTGGTCCCTTTCTTGTTGCCTGGGGTGGCGTGGTCAATGATCATCTAAACGCGCTCGCCCGTAGTCCTTCCCGCGTTCCAGCAGGAGTGAGCTAGAGCATCGCAGCCCCACCATGAGGCCACCTTGTCCCACACCTGAATGGCGATCGGGCACTCCCAGATCAGGTGAGAAGGGGTCTCGAGGTTCCTTCAGCACAACTGACAGAAGTAGTTGTTGGTCCAGCCGCGACGTTGCAGCCTATCGCAACCAGAGCCTGTCCAAGTGCAGCAGGCAGAGGAAAACTTTGATCTTGCCCGGCGCCCAAACTTTCCAGATTGATCCTCTGAAGTTAGTTGCCGCCGGTGATGGACTGCGGTCCCGGAACTGCACGTCGTAGGCTGATCGTGCAGAGTACTGGCCGGAGCTGCTAGGGGTCCATCTGATCGTGTCCTCCGTTCCGTCTTCCATCGTGATCCTGGCGGTGCGGATCTCCCTTGCCAACTGGAGTACCATGTGCATGATGCTCTCACGGTTACCGTGGCGGAGATCAAGGATCCACCGGTCATCGTGCAGCGCCTCCGGGACCGAACGGTTCTTCCTGATGGATTGAGCAAAGACCTTCGGATAGGCCTGACAGATCTGCCTGCCTCCTAGCCAGGGTGAGAGCCAGAAGCAGGCCGTGATGCCGTTGCCGATGGTGACCGCCGTGCAGGCTGCAAACAGGGTGCGGTCTGAGTCGTCACACGGGGTACCCGTGCCGACCCAGGGAGGGTCTGGCTGTGTCCAAGAGAACCAGAGCCACAGCAGGCGCAGTGCCCTTTGTGAATTTATCCAGGTCGTGGATGCCCAACCCGCCGTTGCGCTCCGGCGAGGTGACCGTCGTCCAGCACACCTTGCATTTCTCTCCTGTTACTTCTTCGTCCTGCGCTAAGAGGAACCATCGTCTTTGCCTTGTCGACGTCCTTGAAGAACCTCTTCGGCGCCCGCAGTGCCGTGACGGCGAAGAATGTGGGCATGGCTGAGAGGACAGTCCGCACTAATACCCTCCTGCCCGCGATGTGCATGAGCCTTCCTTTCCATCCCGCCAGGCGTGCCCGGATTCTATCTAGTATAAATTGGAGATGAACTAGCCTAATCTTGCTGACGGTGATTGGAAGTCCGAGGTATCTAGTGGGCAGCGTCGCGATGACCCCTCCAAAGTTTAGCAGAACCGTGGGGATGTCTACGTCCTCGCATGCTATGGGAATGATTGAAGATTTTGCCAAGTTCACGCGCAGCCCCGTAGCCTCGCTGAAGTGGTGGAGGGTGTTCAGGAGCTCGTTGATCTCGCGCCTGACCGAGTTGATGAATATAACAGCGCCGTCGGCGTAGAGGCTGGGGACAGCGGACAGGAACCCCGCGCTTGTTGCTGCCTGGTTTGTCTTTGTCCTGAGTTAAAGTTGATGCTGAAGTTTCACTTCGAAAAAAACCCTGAGCTAAAACAAATTGCTTGATTCTATCTAATTTGTAACAAGACACAGAAAATATGAAGGGGCGTTTGGAGTGGAAAGCAGAAGAAGAAACCAAACCAGAGTAGCAGAAAGCAAATTAGGTTCAAGGGGGATTGCTCACCTGGCCTGGATCCGTACGCGCTGCTTGTCACCGGCGCGAGCTCACTGTCAAATGCAAATGCGCAGCAGGCTGTGGAGAGAAATGAACCCTCAGAATCCAGGATGGGGAACTTCTAGGGAGCCTGGTCAACCCCTCACAGCTTCCGGGGAACTTCATGGAAGAACCAACAACCCCTCATGGTTTCCTGCTGCTTTCGCAGCTTTGTCCGCTTGCCGGAATGGCGTCTCGGTGACGCGCTATCATGCATATCATATTCACAGCGGCCCAATGATATTAAACTATTATATACATACATTATTTTCAAGAAAGTAGAACAAATCTCCCCCGACCAGCGCGTTTGCTCCTCCCGCCTCAAGTCTGAACCCTGCAAACCAAATAGGCGCCTCTCAAGTCAGTCAAGCACCATCACCAGCAACACATGCATATACATATGTATATAGTAATAATGCTATTCATAACAATAAGTAAAATACACTACGATTAGCCGGCCAGCACGGTTGCCAACTTTGTCCGCTTGCCGTTGTATATATCGAGGTGTAAAGCTATGATACCAACATAACTTAAATTCATGATGCTACCTGCTCCTTGTTGTATGCTAAATTCATGGTGCTGTTGTTGTATGCTAAATTCGTGATGCTACCTGCTCCTCGTTGCATGTATACCTTAAATCTTATATTTTTCTCCCAAGTGTCTCTAGCATTAACGAATAGAGACGAAGCAAGGCGAATACGGTCATCCTCGATGACGCATATAATGTGTGATCGCAAAAAACCATATACTACCAGCAGGACGGCAAGACAGACAAATGAAAAAGTAAGTGTTACTCCTATTTAACCCCAACTTTTTGATACCTGAGTATGTAATGTATATACATGCATATTGAGAGACGTTCAGCAAAAACAGAGGAAGCTACGTACTGCACAAGTAATTGAAATAGGCAACCAAACAGAAGAGGATGGTTGCAGTTTGGAACAAACACAAAAGATAGTCTCTGAACCCTGCAAACCAGTAAGTTGTTATCCTTATACTCCCTCCGTCCGGAAATACTTGTCATCAAAATGGATAAAAAGAGTACCTCTGAAACCCCACTGTCTTCAAAAAGCAGGATTCGATCTCTAAAGTCACATATACTAACTTTATTAGTTAGTGAGCTAAATAAAGTACACTACGACCTTAGCTAGTACTCAACTTTGTACTCCCTCCGTTCCAAAATAGATGATCCAACTTTGTACTATTTTGGAAACGGAGGGAGTAGCTCTGATGCACGCTGCAACAAATTTCCTCTGCCCAATGTGGCCGCTGCACACCTTGTGATATGCCCTGAGGAACAAGTGCGAGGCAAACTAAACTCTTGCCTTCATGTAGTTCTGAAACATCTTCCTGAATGAAACCCACACTATGGATATATAGATAGATTCATATCTTGAGAAAAAAAAATGCAGCAGTAGTGGCACTCGATCTGCCGGTGAAAAACAAATTAAACAGACGATTGCCTGGCTGAGCTTCCCTGCCTTTTCACTCTTCCTAATTGTAAATTGTTCACACTAATCCTAATTGACCTCATCGTGCTCAAAGTACATCAGCTTTCTGTAGCAGCCAACAAACCTAATAATTAAACCACATTCAACAATTTGTTGCAGCCAAACTTAATTTGTTCACAGATGCAAAACGGACACAAGAGGCAGTAAGCAGGATTCAGGCCTTAAAAAAACGAAATTGTTTTTGGTACTCCTGAACCCCAAACACTGTCTTTAAAAAAAAGTGCAGTAAGCTGGATTCAGGCTCTCAAGTCACCCAAAGCACCAGCACCAACATGAGCAGCAGCACACATGTATATACTTAAATAAAGAACATTTCCTTAGCTAAGCTCTGCTGTTGTGCAAACTAATCCATATTTATTCTCAAATGTACAACCCTACATCTGAAACTGCAGCTTCCTGCCACCCATCATCAGAACTAAAAAGGGCATTTAGTTTAACTTTGTGGCAGTAGAAATCTGGCCCCTGCAACCGCTTCAGCAAACTAGATAGTAGAAATCCTAATTTATGATGATACCTGCTCCTTATTGGTTGTTGCATATCTTCAATTATATTTTGTTTCCAAATGTTCTACTATTTACTTGTTACCGAAACCTGAGTATGTATGTACTCCCTTCGTCCGGAAATATTTGTCATCAAAATGAATAAAAGGGGATGTATCTAGATGTATTTTAGTTCTAGATGCATCCCTTTTTGTCCATTTTGATGACAAGTATTTTCGGACGGAGGGAGTATATATCCGGAGAAAAGTGCAGTGCAGTAATAGCCGTTCTCTGCTGGTGAACGAAAGCAGAGGATGCTACTCAATTAGCAACAGAAATGCCACCCTCTCAACACCCCTACCCCACAAATCTGCATGCTCATCAAGAGGCAGGCAGATACAGTGCCGTGATCATGCATGATGCAGTTTGAAACAACTTGGTTGCAGTTTGAAACAATCAAAAGGCAAAACACAAACACAAAATGCTATTCTGAATCCTGCAAACCAAAATGTCTTGTCTAGCTAAGCTCGGTGAGCTAAATAAAGTATACTACCTTAGCTAAGCTCTGCCGCACACTGCGATAAATCCCTTTTGAAACAATCTATCCATCCTGGAAAGGAAAACAAGTGCAGCTTGTTGTTAGCTTTGTTGCAGTTTGGAATAAATCATTATAAGTACTGTTCTCATCTGTTTAGTTCTGAATTAAACCTGTTAGTTAATCCAGAAACCTCACAAGGCAATAATTACTTACTAATATTGGTTGCAATCATCATAGCATAAAATTAAGTCTGAGCTATGCATACTGATTAAACTGTTCCATCAGAAAATTAACTTGAAAAGCAACTTAAAAGGTCCACCTTTGTTTGCTATGCCACAATCTGGAAGGCGAAAAGAAGAAACTGAAAATCAAACTGTTTCCTGAGTTTTTACTGAAAATCGAGCTGAACTGTTTGCTTACTTCAGATTCAGATGCCTGTTACTGCATCTGTACTGTAGTAATGCACATAACATGGTAGCACTTAACCCACCCCAACAGCTATGAAATCAGTCACCGTATCCATCATCATGGGAATGGGATGGAAGGCATGAACCACACCGGTGGCGGCCAGCTCCGCTGCCGTCCAAGGCCCTCGGCCATCTCCCGGCTGCCATTCTTGAGGCTGAATACCCCAATGCCGTTGTAGTAGCGGTCACGAGCATCCTTGTATGGCCCCGGATCATCCTCGGTATAGTAGACGCAACCGGCCCTGAGCTCCGGGAGCTCCCTCGTAGTCGTGGACACGCAGAAGGAACCCCCCACCCCCCCGGCGAATAGCACTGTTTCGCTGATGTCATTTATCACCTTCCACTCCTCACCGCCGGCACCGAGGACCTGCACCTTGAACGACGCAGACATCCGCCGACCCTCCTTGAGCACGACCATCAGCGGCCCACCTGGCGCTGCCATGAGGTACTTGCGGTGATCCATGTCGGCCGGCAGCAGCAGCCTCGGTGCATTCACCGCGCTTGTGAGCACGCCGGGGGCGTCGAAGTCACACTGCTCCCAGGAGTATGTGATGGAGTAGAACATGCCCTCGTGGTGGACAGCGTCCTCGACACCGTTGCGCAAGTACTGTTAGATTGTGTCAAATATTGTGTACAAGGTAGGTTACAGTTAGTTAGACTCTGAGTAGTATTGTGTTTATATAGGATATGGAGTCGTGTCTTAGTAGGACACTTGTATCCTAGGCCTCTCATATATAGCGGGGTAGACACACGATGTAACCTATGCCAACATAACAGCACTGGTGCGCAGGAGGAGCCGGCGGCGTGTGCCGGCGTCCGGACGGCCGGGGTGCGGTATTGTGACGGTGTCACATGGAGGAGCGCCTGTAGTCATGCCCCGAGGATGTAACCATATCAGTGAACCTCGTTAACGAATCTCGGTGTCGTGCCTCGTGTGATTGCTTGGTCCTCGGAAGATCGATGGTATGCCTAGGATTTATTCTAACATGGCCTCCACGAGTCGGCCTCCGATGTGGCGATGGGCTCAACGCCGTCATGCAGGAGCGCGAGCCTCCACGCGCCGTCCCCTGCCATGGCGAAGGCCACGACGCCGTAATCCAGCCCTGTGATTAGCATGGCGATGGCGCAGAGTCGGAGAGGATGACCTTGCGGTAGAGAAACTACCGCATCTGCTCGGCGGTCAGCGAAATGGTGTCATTGGGGTATGGCCGCGGGACCTTGAGGTCACCTTCAGGGCGACCATGAGCCGTCCACCCAGGGTGGCCATGACCCATGAGGTACTTGTGCTGGTCCGAGTCGGCCGGCAACAGCAGCCTCGGTGCAATCACCATGCTCGCGAATACGCCAGGGGCGTCGGCGTCGCGCTCCTTCCACGCCTCCACTTGTCCAGAGTATGTGATCGAGTAGAACCTGCCCTCATGGTGGACGGCGTCCTCGATGGCGTTGCACCAGTGCCGCAGCCTCCATGTCCCGGCCTCCGCTGTGGCGACGGGCTCAACACCGTTGTGCGGGAGCGCCAGCCTCCACACACCGCCCCCCGCCATGGCAAAGGCCGCAACACCGTAATCCGACCCTGTGATTAGCTTGGCGATGGCGGCGGAGTCGGAGAGGACAACCTTGCGGTAGAGGGAGTTGCGCATCTCCTCGGCTCTCAACGTCATGGTGCCGTAGGGGTACGGCGGCGGCCCCCTAAGGAACCACATCTTGTGGAAGGTGAAGTAGCGGCGCTCACAATGGGCGTCGAGGAAGGGGATGGTGTCTATGGCCGGGAGTCCACGCCGCTCACCGATGGCCGGGTTGACAAGGCACAGCCGGGCCCGGTCATCAGCGTTGACGAGCCACCCGGAAGAGCCCAGGATGGCATGGCAGAGCCCCGGGGAACGCACGGCTGCGGCGCAGCGTTCGGCAAGGAAGAAGAGCGTGATGGTCCCTGGGGTGTCGCCGGGCAGGACGAGACACGGTGCCTCCGGCTTGAATGCATCCCGTGAGGTGCGGAAGACGGCAGCGAAGGCGAGGCTGTCGAGGAGGCTGAGGGCCATGGATGTTGGCTTCCACATCCTCGGGGAGGCTGGCGACGGCGGAGGTCTTCTTCCGGGAATGCATTGCTCCCAGGCTAGTTGATAAAGTGCCCCCGAAATTGCTAGATAGACAAAATGCCGCATCTTAGGTTTGCAAATAGACAAAACAAATGGCACATCTCAGTACTACTTCGATTCACATGGGTTGTCCCTGTTTTTACAAACAAGAAATTGCTCTACCGAGCACTTCTTGGCAAGGGATTAATTTATCATTCTCTCACCGTATATTGTTTGAAGGGATTGATAGGTGCATTAGTTTTCTAACAAGAGAAAAGTTAGAAGAGGCACACATGTTCATGAAACTAGTAAGATATCCTAAAGCTTTACTAATTCTTTCTCACACGAATTAACATATATAGAACAATGAGCTTCTCTATTGTTGGTAGATGTGGACGCACATGAACAGAGTCACACAATTCAAAACTACTACTAGCAGAAGAATTATTCCACTAAATAAGGTGGACATGGAGAGGGCGATGGCAAAGATGGCATTTCCAGAGTACTCATGTTATTATGTAGCATATCTGATGACTCTCAGGACATTCATCTTACAAAGTCTAATCATCGCATACATAGCAAACACAAATAACCGATGGGTTGCCCGTGCAACCATACTCCCTCAAATGCTTCCTGTAGGAAGAGAGACATACCAACTTACAAACTGGCTTCACGCATGCGTCAATTGTAATTTCGTGAGTGTTGCAGTTCTCTGCAACAAAAAATAACCATGTAGGATTATTGTCACATATTCTTAATAACCATCAGTGTTCTTAGAGAATATCAATTTAGTTACCATATCTGGAACATGAAGAGAGAAAGACACATAACCTGCGTGAGTAGAACTTCCAAGTAACACAAGTATGATGAGGAAGCATAGGGTGGTACTTCTCATCTCCATCTTCTGAATGTGCAAAAGAATTTCTGTCTACCATCTTGTTGGTTTATTCTCCTTTTATATTGCACATACATCTATATTCAGTGCCTAAAGATATTCCTCCAACGAAGACATCATATACAAGACACTTTTTAGGCCTATAGACGCCTTCAACATGCTAATTAATTATCCTATTAATGTAGTACAACTCATTCAAAGCGGCGATGTATCTATATCTATATCTATATCTATATCTATATCTATAAATATATCAATATAAAACCTAAATGATAATGGCAACAAGTGTGGCACGAATAAGGATGGCAATGGGTAGGGTATGGGTAGGGTAGAGCAATACCATACCCATACCCGTATAGTCAATGGGTACAAAATTCTACCCATACCCGTACCCATGGGTATGAAACTGTACCCATACCCATACCCGACGGTTACCCGTACCCATTGGGTACCCAACGGGTAGAACAAATAGTACACAATTTGTTTACAATTTTACGCTCATTGATAGCACATTTGACAAAAAAATCAATTATCTCAGCTAAATAATAGGTAGATGAGTAAATGAGTGATATAAAAATTTAGAAACCATAACATACTCTTAAGTCAATGGGAGTAGACGAGTCACATGACAAATTAATGACTAATTGATGACAAAATAATATTAATTCACAAACGGGCAGGGTATGGGTATTCCCGCGGGTACAAGGCTATACCCGTACCCTACCCATGACTTAACGGGTAGGGTATGGGTGTTACCCATGGATATAAAAGTGTGCCCATACCCTGCCCATGCGGGTACGGTACCCGCGGGTATCCGTACCCATGGTAAAATTGCCATCCTTAGGCACGAAGCAACATGGTCCAAACGCCTCCATTATCATTAATTTTGCCACGTCAAAACAGATGACATCGGCGGGAATCTTTTTGGTTTTCGGCCTAAAAATGTTTTATCTCCTAATTAAAAAAATCAATTAAAAATCCGTTTTCACCATTAGATCCGTCTCGGCGTGATCTTCAAAACTAGATCCCATATTGATATGTTTCGGTAAAAAAAATTTGGCCAAAAGTTGCCATGTTTACACTGTAGTTGCCATAGTGTTTACATTAAAGTTGCCATGTGGCAATTTAGTTTATAAATCATGGCAATTTTAGTATTTTGACCATGGCAATTTCAATACTTTGACCATGAAAATTATTTTTTATATAAACCATGGCAATTTTAAGTGCATGTATCATAGCAATTTTAGTTTATGGTTCATGTCAAGTCTAGTTTCAATTCCCGTTTTATAATATGTCAATATTTATTTTTAAAGATAGAAAAAAGAAGTAGTTGAAACATATCATGGCAACTTCAGTGTAAACACCATGGCTATTTATGTGCAATAGACATGGCAACTTTTAACCCCCCAAAAAATGTCGTCAAAACATATTGATATGAGATCTAGTTTCGAATATCTCGTCGCGATGGATTTAATGGTGAAAACAGATCTTCAATCGGATTTTTTATTTAAGGGATAAAACATTTTAAAAACTGAACATTCAAAAAGATTCTCACATGCATGCATGAGGTGACGTGGCGCGGTCTCTGTGTTGTAGGGCGTGTAGGCGGGTGTTGCTTACACCACACGTGTGGGCGTTATCAGCGTCCATATAGAAAGACCCAAAGGGGCAGATCCAACAAATCCCGATCTCAAATCAAGTCAATCCAATGACTCAGACTGCTCCAATGGTGAGCGCTCAACACGTTTAGTGTGCAGTTAATATCATACCAAATATTAATGCCAATGCTAATCACATAATTAATACGCAAATAATATCCTACTTAATATATAAGTGTAATTAATATATTACCTAATATCAACGTGCATTGCACGTACGCATTACTAGTATCTACAAACAAAAGGAAATGAATTAAATACTTTTTTATTTCCAAGAAAAAACCACATTAATATTTCCAGTATCCATATGGATAAATAATCCTAAATATAGGTAGTACAATATTTGTTAAATATGGTGATGCATAGAATCAAAGGAAATGAATGAGTGAAATTGTTTCTTTGGAACACACAATAGTATGCATAGTCTTTATTTATATACAAATGAATTAATTGCCTAGTCTATAGATACTCCCCCCGTTTCAAAATATAGTGCATCCTTTCATGCTTCAACTTTGACCATAAATTTGACCACCGAGACCGACTGCGGCGGGTGCAAAAATTATACCAGTGAATTCATATTCAAAAGAAGTTTTCAAAAATATATTTTTTGCTCCCACCATAGTCGGTCTCGTTAGTTAAATTTATGGTCAAAGTTGAACCTCGAAAAGCATGGGCGCGCTATATTTTGGAACGGGGGGACTATTGTCCATTCAATCTGGTAATGCATACCAATAAATGAATGGTAATGAGTTAATATACAAAAAATAACAGGACACATTTACCATCATATATCCATTGTAAAACCAAGCCACATACACATCATCGAAGTTTTGACATTCTCAGTCGTTGTCTCACAAATGAGTGGATCTCTTGGTCGTCCTACACACCATATTGGGTGTGTGAAACGCTCCTATTCACAACAATTAGATGTTCTCAGCCATTGGATCATGCTCAGAAAATGGAGTAGTTTCCTCTGTCATCTTGCAACATTGTACTGCATCTCTTTTTTACATGACTCCGCCCGAAACAACCTACTAAACATAAAATGGACCGCTGCTGCGTAGAATGACCTTGACAACCAAGGAAGACACTGTGTGTGCTGCATTAGGTACATACGCGAACCGGCCCAGTGCCACTTTGATCTTTATCTTTCTAATGTTTTTCTCCATCAATGATGCTTCCTGCACCAGCTTGCTGCAAGCAAGTAGTTATAGTATGCATAAAACCAACTCTGGAATATGTTTGCCTACCAACCATACATGCATCTGCCTCCCTGTTGAGGATCAAGGTTAGCTTGGACTGGCAGATCTGAGGGGTAGGGTGTCGAGATGGTACATTACATTACCAGCCAAATCGGTGGCTAGGGGTGGATTAACGAGCTGTTCACCTCGTTAAGCTCGTACTCGTTAGGCTCGTGCTCGTTATGATTTGGCTCGTTAAGCTCGTTAAGTTTAACGAGCTGAAAACCGTGCTCGGCTCGGTTCGTTTAGAGCTCGTAAGCGCTCGTTAACAGATTATAATGTGTTACAGTCTACATGATGAGTGCGTAAGTGTGGTTTTTAAGATGAAATATGGTGACTACAAAAAATGCACTAGTTTGTTGCCTCCTATGTCGATTAGATTGAATGGATGAGCTGAGGTGTTATAAAAAGTTTATCTCGTAAGATGAAAAAATGTATTGTGTTGTTACTAACGAGCTACACGTGAAACTCATTGGCTCGTTAAGCTTAACGAGCTGAAATCAATGATTGGCTCTGTTCATTAAGAAGCGATCTACGAGCTTAACGAGCCGAACTATCGAGCGCTCGTTAAGCTCGCGAGCTACGAGTTGTTAAGCAAGCATTTGATGCCTTTGATTATCATAAGGAACTAAGGTGTCATTTTCTGTTGCCACCGGAACAAGCAGCCCCTGGCGTGGTTGACACCTTGCATCTGATGATAGATATGATGTTTGATTCGGATTTGGTAGCTTGAGTCGTTTAACCTGCATTTTGCAACACATCAGACATGGGTGACCACTTTAGGTTGCTTTCAGGTTTTCTGAGGAAACATTGGGCAGGTTAATCAGTTTCCATACTTGTTGGGACACCTTGGTGTATCACCCACGCACGTAGTTTTAAGTGAGTTCCACTTCCACCTGCAGCCTGAGCCCTGAGCAGCAGGGCTAGCTAAGGTAGTGCACTTCTATTTAGCTCATTAATACAGTACTGTATGCATGTGCTGCCGATGTTGCCTGGGTGACATTTTTTTAAGACTTCAGGTTTCAGAAGTATGAAAATAATTTAGGTTGCATGGTTCAGACTTGGTATTAATATAGTGTTTCTGTTGTCTTTTGATTGTTTCAAACTGCAAGCAAGTTGTTATAGCATGCATAAAACCAACTCTGGAATATGTTTGCCTACCAACCATACATGCATCTGCCTCCCTGTTGAGGATCAAGGTTAGCTTGCAGGCAGATCTTAGGGGTAGGGTGTCGAAAGGGTACATTACATTACCAGCCAAATAGGTGGCGTTCAGTTCGCATTGTAAAGTAAGCATTTGATGCCTTTGATTATCAAAAGGAACCAAGATGTCGTTTTCTGTTTTGGTGCATCTCTACTCTGGAGTTATTGATTAATTATTCTGAAAGAAATTGCGGTGTGCAACAGAGCAAAGCTAAGGTAGTGTACCATATTTAATGCACTAATACAGTGTATGCATCCGCTGCTGGAGCTTAGAGCAAGTACAATAGCAGGCTATAAGCCCGCTTACATGACACTTTTGTCTATGTGAAGGAGAGACAAGAAAAAAGTGAAGGAGTGGACTCTCATGCAAGAGCCAACCTACACGAGTGCTTCTAGGTAAAAGCATTTAATGAGAAGAAAGAGATAAAGAGAAAGTGAAAAGAAGTTGTGAACTTATAGCCAGCCTTATAGCCAACTCTATTGCATGAGTAATTATTAATGCTAACTAGTGATGACATGGCATGTCTATATAGTCAGCAGCTGGCTATATTATTAACCATACTCTTAGAATGGGTTGAGAACCTTTAGCCTGCTTACTGCACATTTTTTCAAAGACAGATTTTGGGGTTTAGAAGTTAGGAGACCAATTTGGTTTGCAGGTTAGACTTTAGACTGCTCTTTTGTGTTTGTTTTACCTTGCGATTGTTTCCAAGTTTCAGAAGTGAGGAAATAATCGAATATCAATTTCTGAGCTCAGGCTCGTCTGCACCCTACACTAGTAGAAAAAGGGTCAAATGTGAGACACATTAGTCCCGGTTTGTAACAGAACCGGCACTAATGTGGCCATTAGTGCCGGTTCCAACGGCTAGCCGGGAGGAGCTCTTTAGTACCGGTTCGTGGCAAACCTTTAGCACCGGTTCGTGCCACGAACCGGTACTAATGAAAGTGGTGGCAGGATGTTGTCAGGATGGGGCCCTTCCAGCACCTTTAGTACCGGTTCGTGGCACGAACCGGTACTAAATGTCATCCTATATAAATCCTTCGTCCACCCGCACTCTGTTCTTCCCCCTTTCCCCTCTCCCTCTCCTCTGTTCTTCCCTTCTTCCTCTCGAGTTCATCACAAAATTTGCCCCAAATTTGTCAAGATTTGCAGGCCCTCATCCATTCAAATGATCACCAAGGTTAGCAAC
>LR880967.1:1013462046-1013502076 GCA_904067115.1 Aegilops sharonensis | reverse complement strand
ATCCTTCGTCCACCCGCACTCTGTTCTTCCCCCTTTCCCCTCTCCCTCTCCTCTGTTCTTCCCTTCTTCCTCTCGAGTTCATCACAAAATTTGCCCCAAATTTGTCAAGATTTGCAGGCCCTCATCCATTCAAATGATCACCAAGGTTAGCAACTTTGTCCTTTCATCTCTCATTGCTAGATTAGCTCTTGCATTGGTTTATATAGTGATTAATTGTGGGTTTTAGTAATTTGGGAGGAATTATATGTGGTAGTATTTGATTTATATGCAATTTGAGGTCAAAATAACACTTAGTTTGCATATGTAGGTGTGGTTTACTTAGTGCCTTCTAAATCTCTGTCGTAACCACCGTCGATCGCCCGCACCGTCCCGTCGCCGGCACCACCTTGTGGTGAGCCTTTTGTTCCATGAAATTTTATATAAAAAATTGATGTTTGTGTGATTTGGATATATAGTTACTCGTATAATAATTATCTTATCCGTGCGTTGTTTGTTATACATAGTGCCATGGTTTTGATATTCGCATGATGGCGTCCGAAAGGAGCAGATCTCAAAGACAGGAATGGGTACCGCTTGTCAAAACACTATTCACAATTTTTACACCATTATCGATATCTAGTCACACAACTAATACACATGCATATTGATCTCCTTCTTAACAGTTCACAGAGGTGCGGGAGAAGCTCCTAGAAACGGAGCGCGTAGAAGCACTTCAAGAGGAAATAGCGGGATTTTTGCTCGACCAGGTCATAAATCCGAAGGGAGAATACTATTACCCGCTACCGCCCCCATCGTGCTCCGAAGGCATCAATTAGGCTAATGCCACTGGCTCCGAAGGCAACATGCATATGTAGGAGAAATTGTATATAGCTATACATGTGTGTATGTGTGAATTAATTAATATGATGGTTTGTGAGACATTGATGATATATATATATATGCATAACGTGTACAATGTGTAGTATCGTAAAATACCAGCAAACAAAAAAGAATTAAATTGATAACACAAATTTAATTGAAAAATAAAAAATAAAACAAAAACCCACAAACATTTAGTACCGGTTGGTGTTACCAACCGGTACTAAAGGGCTCCCGGCCCCCGGAGCTGCCTCGTGCCACGTGGTTGGCCTTTAGCACCGGTTCGTGCTGAACCGGTACTTAAGGGGGGAGGACCTTTAGTGACCACACTTTAGTGCCGGTTGTGGAACCGGCACTAAAGGGCCTTACGAACCGGTGCTATTGCCCAGTTCTGCACTAGTGCTATGAATAGTAAAATCAAATAAACTATTATAAAAATTCGAAAAATTCTAATATGTTTTTGTTGCATGGAAGATGTTTCAGTGCGCGAGGTTCGTGCAAAATTTCAGCTCGTTTGGACATTCGAGTAGCTCTCAGAAAAAAAACAAATTTGGTCCGAACAATACATGAACAGTACACTGTTTCACATACCTCAAATTTGTCTTTTTTTGTTGGGAGCTACTTAGATATTAAAATGAACTAAAATTTGGCATGGAGCTCACGCACTGAAACATCTATCATGCAAAAAAATTCGCAATTATTTGAAATTTTCTAGTATTTTCTTTGATTTTACTGTTCATGGCGGGTGTAGATGGAGTCAGGAGCCAAATCGCCCCTCTCGGAAATAATAGCTGGTTTAATCAATGCTTCAGTTTTGCAGGGCTCAAATTTCGATGCCTCCGATGATTATTTACCAGCAGAGCATCACTCTAACTGCACTTATTAGGTTGGGGTCAGTAAGTAAAGAGAACAGTTTGGTTTGCAACAAGCTAACTGTTCTGCTTCTCCAGCCGCAACATGGGAATTGAGCGGTAGATTACTTGTATGGTCGCCATTTTAGAAAAGCTGACATGTTCTTCAGGATAGAGCAAAACAGATTATTTCACAAGGAATTGCGATTTGCTGTTGAAGGGAGAACCTCTAATCTACTAGCCCTTCACACTCCACATTTTTCAGCAAGTAGGGAGCTCAATGGGAGTATGGGAAATAACTGGTTAACACTTACTCTTTTTTTATTCTTGTTATTGTCTCCATCATACGCAATATTATTCTTGTTATTGACTCCAAGGACATACATACTCTGCGATCAGCAACAAATTCAGGGCGCCTATAACTCTGAACCTTAAGCTGCTGCTGCTCTGCTGCACCACACTACTTTCTGTTTTTGTTGTTCTGTTCCTGGGGTTTGGCAGTAGCTCCTTTTGGTATTCTTTTGGCCGTCCAGCTGGCTGTGGTAAATAGGAACTTGAATTACTTGATGGCTAGTGGCTACTAGCAATGGCCGCGCGGCGGCACGCCGCGCCCCGTCGATTCATTGTGTTTATATATTGTTTGTATGTATTGTTTACAGCGAAACTCAATTACCACAAGAGACCTAGATAGGTGAGTGATGTTTTGGTTTGTTCAAAAGTCACTCTTCATCATATATATGATTATTTCTCCTTTCTTTTTTCATAATAATTGCTGAAAGAAATTGATATTATGAAATTAAATATCCGTCGAACAACAATGAGAGCTCCAGGATACAGAAGAACTAATATGTGTGCACAAAACTTTATTCAATGTTGCAATAATGCGTAAGTAGTAAAAGAAGGTGATACAATATACCTGAAAAGAAACATGCAAATCCTTGTTTGGTTTTGTTATTGCATACAATTTCTTATTTGTATCTACTGTTGAACGTGTACTTCTTTCTTGCTATATTGGTCCGTATTTCCTTTATACTGGTTGAAGGAAACAAAAGCTTAAAATGTTGCCTTGGCTATGTTGTTGGGCTAGATGCTCGCTAAAAGTGCTGGAGTGTTTTAGTAGAATAGGACCCCTTGACAATTCTTCCTTGTATACAAAACAAACGTTACAGTCTGTCTGGGAAAAAATAATCCCGCATCCCCTCTCCCACGCGAGCTCGGCGGGCTTCTCAGTCCATCATGATGCTAGGTGTAGTACACTTTCCCGTATGACCATGTCTCGGACAAATTGTAGAAATTTTGTGAAAAAGATGGTGAATTCGCATATGCTCTTTATGTAATGGTGGTTCAATGCTATGATTCTGCTTGAAAATGTGCACGCTTTCATAGATTTTGAAACAAATTATTCAGATTATATATCTTGCTTCCATGCCTTCAGAAGTCATATTTGTCCACAGGTTTAGACGAAGCATTATTATCCATACAGAAAAATGTTGAAACCCTAGTTGATCAAATAAATTCACTACCCTAACTATTGACACTGCTAGTTTGCCATGATATGAAATCATTCCACACTGCCACTTACCTTATACCAAGTTGCATCAACCTGCTAATAAAACATGGTTAATACCAAGTGCGTCTACCTATTAATAAAACATGCAACCTTTGGCACTGTTAGTTACAGAAAAGATAGAAAAGGCTGGAAAGCATTTAGGTTTGAGAGTTTCTTCGAAAACTTTTGAAGAGAAACTGTTGAGAGGCATGTCCACCAACATTGTAATGCACTTAGAAATGGAGTAATTTACACAATCATGGAGAGAGGCGTATAATTACTTTCTAGCGCAATCTTAGAGGAAACATCCAACAACTAATCTTTATTGCTGAAGATGTTTAGATAAACTACATTGATATTAGAAATGCAGTTGTTAACTGAGAAAAAAATTGTAACTTAATGTTGAAATTCATTTACATACACCACTTCCGTACCACTTCCGTATACCAAAAACAATTAGGGGTTGTCTAGGACACATCACATCTAAACCGATGTCCACTCTGTTTGTGGTCTTTTTTTTTGTCCTAGTTTTTGTGTTTCTTGTTGCTGCATTATATATTTGTGGGAGCTTAGATGTGATATCTTTAAAAAACATCTAGATGTGAATTAGACAAACTGAAACAATTAATATGAACCATCATCCTAGCTCCCTGTCTCTCCCACACACAATAATTGACAAAGAGAAAACAAAATAGGATTCCAGAGGGATGTTGCCCCAATCTGTGGACTCGTCAGGACCGAATTGCCCGGACAGAAACGCGCACCACCTATCACAATATAGCATTACCACAGCACATCCCACCCAGCAAAACACAGAACAAAAAACAGAGGAAAGTTTCCAGGAAGCCTACTCCTCTGAACTCTGAAGTCGTCGCCTTCACTTGTCTTCTACTCCTAAATTCCTCCTGCACTATATAAACCCCGCACGCAACCAACCATCAATGTCCAATGACTCTTTTCTTTCTACACTTTCTTCTAATTAATAGCAGCTAGTAACAGAGAGACATCAGATCGGGCCGGGACGGAAGAAGGAAGTCAGGCGGCGACCAGGGCTTGGAGGAGGCGATGGCGGTGGCAGGACGACGATGGGGATGGGGATCTCTTCGACGGGCACTCGATTGGGCTGACCGGGGATTGGAAGCGGACGGTGACAACATCGTGGATGCACCAGTAGAACGCCGGCTCACCGCATGCCTGCCGTAGTCGCAGCCTCACAGTCAGGACAGGGCGTCAAGCACGGCGCAAAGACCACCGTGCTTCTCTCCCTTGTCCTCCTCTATGTCTCCGTGGCAATCAGCTCCGGCGCTTCGCCACCGTCAATGCGGATCCACTATTTCGATCCAGGCAACATCATCGCGGACATCGCAATCCACACAACATCACCGCGGACATCACCGTCGTTGCTTGACGACACCGTCTGCGACGTGCCATAGCCGTCGAGGCGCCACATCATGCTCAACCTTACGGCAAGAGACGACCCGCGGGCAGAGTGACCCGTCCATGCTGGTGGCGTCCTTCACCGTGTTGTTGTGTGGCTCCGGTTTTTGCCGGACGCTGCCCAGCGGATCCTCCGACTACGCAATCTCCGGCCCTACCGGGACCAGGTGTCATACGTCGACGAATCGTACACCCAGGGGTGTGCTTGCTTTGGAGATGCTCATCTTTGGGGACAGCACACCAGTGCAGGGCGTCCGCATCGGCTGCGTCCACCGCAAGCGCGGCCTGTTCATCGGAGCGTCCAGGTTGATCGGCTTGGGCTGGGGCCCCATGTCCCTCGTCTTGGCGGTATGTTGAGCTACTCGGGTGCCAGGTGCCGTATGCTCAGCAGTGCCGATGCCATGCCGGTAGTCGCAATTTTCCCTACACCCGGTACTCCACAACGTGCAGGCGCCGAGTTTCTAGCCCGTGGTCACCGTTTTCCCTACTCCGTTGTGTGCAGGCGCCGAGTTTCTACAATGTTGCCCTGACGGGGCTAGTCTCGGCGGTGACAGGCTCCCAAGAGTTTCTACTATGCCAGCCTTACGGGGCTGGGCATCGGTTGCGAGAGGTTCTGGATGGCAAGGAGCATGGGGATCCCCATATTTATAGGCCAAGGACCAGGAAGGCACGATCCTCCGAGACGTCGAGAAGGCACGACCAAGGATCAGGCTAGAAGGTGCAATTATTCTCCAAGACGTCGAGAAGGTACGGCTGAATACCAAAGAAGCAACACGTATCAAGCGGCAAGGATAACACGTCTACAATGCCTTACCACCTGACGACACCCATGCATTGCAAACACAGGAAAAAAATGGCAAACTACCTACACCAGCCAGCCACCGAGATACATGCACGGGATCAGTCACCACATGCAACGAAACTAAACATAAAAATCGCAACCACCTACATGCACGCACGTAGTCAGATCTACAACAGCATGCATGCACCTGGCGACACCCTAGGAATCAGCCCCGACAGATCGCATTGTTGACCAGAGACCAAATCAAAACAGAAAAACGCAACGCGCACCTAACGAAAAGCAAACCACGTTCAAAAAATTAGACTGGGAAACTAAACTCACAGTGAATTTCTACACCCCCACATCCCAAAGTAATACACGTGCCTGCTAGCCACACACTTTGAAGTCACTTTCACCCAAGTGGTGAAATATGGTGGAGAAATCGTCCCCTGCAATAGAGGCTTGGGTACTATGATAGATAGTATATATGTATTCACAACACCAGGATCAACTGGCCAAAACAAAATATCCTATTCTGGTTTGGTTTGGTTTATTACCCTACCGCTGTAAATCATTTCCAACTGCTCTGTTTTTGTATTTTTAGGAGCTGGATATAATATTCTGGCACTTTCAGTTGTCTGTTTGATGGTGATTTTGTTTCAGAAAATATCTCATGTAATAGCTGCTGGCATGTTGTACAATAGCAATCTCAGCTCTGTGTTCTTCTTTCTTTCTGTTTCAACCAATCAGTTCAAGTTGTGAGGAAAGTGTTAGATGTGAATTGTCTCTTTTCGGTAAATCCCCATTGTATAAGGGGTTTCCTGCACTTTACCACACATGTATATGTAATGGCCTTTGGCCCTCAGTAAATGCAGTTGCTCATTATCCAACATGGTATCAGATGCTAGGTTAGCCTCGCTCTCTCGCACGATGCAACTTCGTGCTCCCCGCTCCTAGCCTCGTCTCCGGCTCGATTCCGGCCGCTCCTGGCCGTCCTCTCCTATGTCCCGCCGGATCCGCGCGCCTGCTATCAAGCTTCATCCTCGCCTTCCTCTCTTCGGCCGCTCTGCCGCCCCTGTCAGTCGGGAACTAGCTGCTCCCGTCCCGTCCATCTGACGCCGTGCCCGGCTGCTTCTCCGCTCCGGTTCTCGCGTGCGGTCCCCTAGACAGACAGCGCTCCCTCCCTCCCGCTTGAGCGCTCCCGTCTGTCTCCGTCCGCCCGTCGTTGCCCTTGTTCCGCCGGTTGCAGCCTCTGCTGCCTGTCCGGCCGGTCGGCTCTGGCCGCTGTTGACCGGCCCAGGTCCAGTTCTCTTTCCTGGCTCGATTGAGCCTCTGCTCGATCCGGATCGAGAGCCCCTCCCTGCCTCGCTTGACCCCTTGCTTGATCCAGATCGGGCTGCCTGGGTCCGTTGACTTCTAAAAAAAACATAGAGAGACAATCAACATGTCTTCGTCTGGCTATGTGGTTGTTCCTGGGTGCTCGGTGATCTTCGATGGCACAAATTATGCTGAATTTGTGGGATTCATGCGTATCCATATGCGCGGGCTCCTCCTGTGGGGTGTTCTCTCTGGCGAGGTACCCTGTACGCCCTGCCCTGTTGGTCCGATGGCTCCTATTCCACCGGTACCGCTGGTGCTTGCTCCTGATGCTTCTCAGGCTGATCGGGATGCAGCCAAGGCTCTTGATGATGCTGTAGTTGATGCTATGATCAGCAGGTATCTGCATACTCTGATGCTCTTTCTGTCTACCGGGATGATCTGTCTGCTTACACTCAGTGGTGCAATGATGATGCTCGAGCTGCTGCTGTTCTCACTGCGAGTGCCCTCCCTCAGTTTGCTTCGGAGTTCATGGGCCTTGGCACTGTTGCAGCGATGTGGTTCTATCTTTGTCAGCGCTATCAGCCCTCTGGCGATGCTCTATACCTTTCTGTGGTGCGTCAGAAGCATGCTCTTCAGCAGGGTGACTTGTCTGTTGATGAGTTCTATTCACAGTGCTTTGCCATCTGGCGTCAGCTTGACTAACCGCGGACAGTTGTTTGTGGCACTTGCCGTTGCTGTCAGACTACGCGGTCTGACTTGGAGTTTCAGCGGGTTCATGAGTTCTTATCTCGTCTCCGCTTCGAGTTTGAGCCCCGACGGGCTCACTTGCTTGCTCGTGGTCGTGTTCCTATCTTGGAGGTGCTTGCTGAGCTTGTGCCGAGGAGACCCGTCTTCGCTCTGCTGGGGTTACTTGTGGCTCCTTCAGTGTTGGCCACCTGGGCTCCTGCGTCATTTGCTCGCCTCACTGCTCCACCACTCCTGCCCACTCCTTCAGGGGGTGAGCCGTCCTCTTTATGCAGAAAAGAGTACGTCGCGCCGTGACACTTTCTGTGGTTACTGCTCCCGGTCAGGTCACCCAGAGTCTGATTGTCGCCAGAAGAAGCGAGACCAGAGACGCTCCTCTTCCAGTGGCCCTCCGACATCTTCCTCGACTCAGTCACTCACTGACCAGGACATTGTACGCCTCAAGTGTCTACTTGCATCCTCTGGCTCGTCGTCGACTGGTTCAGCTGCTGCTATGACTGCATCCCCTTCTACACCACTGCAGGCCTCTACACAGTCAGGTACATCCTCGTGGGTTCTAGATTCTGGAGCTTCCTTTCATATGTCTTCTGATTCTTCTCTGTTGTCTTCTCTCCGACCTCTTGATTCACCTGTTAATGTTATTACCGCCGATGGCACACCTCTTCCTATTGCTAGTCGTGGTCTTCTTTCAACTCCATCCTTTTCTGTTCCTAGTGTTTCTCATGTTCCTCGCCTCACCATGAACCTTTTTTCTGCTGCCCAACTCACTGATTCTGGTTATCGTGTCATTCTTGATATGGAATCTTGCTCCATTCAGGATCGTCGCACCAAGGCTTTGGTTGGTGCTGGCCCCCGGCGCCGTGAGTCAGAGGGCCTTTGGGAGGTTGACTGGCTTTGTGTTCCTTCCGCTGCCATCACTTCTGCCAACTCCCATGCTCTTGCTGCCTCTTCATCTGCGTCATTCCAGCAGTGGCATCATCGTCTTGGTCACATATGAGGCTCTCGCTTGTTTTCATTGGTTCGTCAGGGCCTCTTAGGGTCTGTATCTGGAGATGTCTCATTACATTGTAATTGTTCCAGACTTGGCAAACAGACTCAGTTATCTTATCCTACTAGTGAGTCTGTATCTCAGCATCCTTTTGACTGGGGTCCTGCTCCCTTTGATTCAAAAGGTGGTCATCGCTACTATGTTTTGTTTATTGACGATTTCTCTCGCTACACTTGGCTCTACTTCATGAAATCTCGTAGCGAGGTTCTCTCTATATACAAACGATTTGCTACCATGGTTCGTACCCAGTTTTCCACGCCCATTCGTACTTTTCGTGCTGACTCTGCTGGAGAGTATATCTCTCAGCTGTTGCGTGGTTTTCTCGCGGAACTGGGTACTCTTGCCAGTTCTCATGTCCTGGTGCTCATGCTCAGAATGGCGTTGCCGAACGTAAGCATCGTCATTTGCTTGAGACGGCTCGTGCGCTGATGATTGCTGCTTCCCTTCCACCCCATTTTTGGGCTGAGGCTGTTTCTACATCCACCTATCTCATCAACATTCAGCCATCGACTGCTTTGCAGGGTGGTATTCCTATGGAGTGTCTCACTGGTCGCTCTCCTGACTACTCTGTTCTCTGTATGTTTGGATGCGTGTGCTATGTTCTTCTTGCCCCCCGAGAACGCACCAAACCGACTGCTCAGTCGGTTGAGTGTGTTTTCCTTGGTTACAGTGATGAGCACAAGGGCTATCGATGTTGGGATCCTATGGGTCGTCGCTTGCGCATCTCGCGTGATGTGACTTTTGACGAGTCTCGTTCCTACTACCCACGTCCTTCTTCCTCGAGTTTCTCTGTGAACGATCTCTCTTTCCTTCTCCTTCCCGATACACCCTGCTATGTGCCTCCTAGGTCATCTCTTCCTCCGGCACCTCTCATTCCTTCTCCTTCACCACCGACCCCATCTTCTCCATCCTCCTCCTCCACCTCTCCACCATCATCTCTAGTCCGTCGCCCTCTCTCACCGTTCCCTCTCCACTATACTCGCCGCCCTCGTCCTGAGGATATCTCCTCTGACGCGCCTTCCACCTCTGGTGCACCTCTCCTCACGCCTCCCCTGGTTTACAACCTCCGGGCTCGGCCTCGCCCCCCGCCTGATCGCTACTCTCCTGATCGGTATAGTCTCTCTATTATTGCTGAGGCCACTTCCTATCAGACTGCCATGACTCAACCTGAATGGCAGCTTGCGATGGTCGAAGAACTTGCTGCCCTTGAGCGCTCTGGCACATGGGAGCTGGTTTCCCTCCCTTCCGGTGTTCGTCCCATCACCTGCAAGTGGGTCTACAAGATTAAGACTCGCTTCGATGGTTCTCTGGAGCGCTACAAAGCTCATCTTGTGGCCCGTGGTTTTCAACAGGAGCAGGGACATGATTATGATGAGACATTCGCTCCTGTGGCACACATGACCACTGTCCGCACTCTCCTTGCTGTTGCTTCTGTTCGTCAGTGGTCTATCTCTCAACTTGATGTCCAGAACGCCTTTCTCAATGGCGATTTTGTGTGAGGAGGTTTACATGCAGCCATCATCGGGGTACTATGCTCCTGACGGTATGGTCTGTCGACTTCGCCGCTCCCTCTATGGTCTTAAACAGGCCCCTCGCGCTTGGTTTGAGCGCTTCCCCTCTGTGGTGACTGCCGCTGGTTTCTTGCCCAGTGATCATGATCCCGCGTTGTTTGTTCACACGTCTCCTTGTGGTCGGACTCTTCTCCTTCTTTATGTTGATGACATGATCATCACTGGTGACGACTCTGACTACATTGCCTTTGTTAAGGTCCGCCTTCACGACCAGTTCCTCATGACTGATCTTGGTCCTCTTCGCTATTTTCTTGGGATTGAGATCTTCTCGACCTCTGATGGCTTCTACATCTCTCAAGCGAAATATATTCAGGATCTTCTTGCTCGAGCTACTCTCAGTGATGACCGCACTGTTGTGACTCCTATGGAGCTCAACGTTCAGCTTCGTGCCTCTGATGGTGACCCTCTTTCTAATCCCACTCGCTATGGTCACCTTGTTGGTAGCCTTGTCTATCTTGCTGTTACGCGTCCGGACATCTCCTATCCCGTTCACATCCTGAGTCAATTTGTTTCAGCCCCCACCTCTGTCCACTATAGTTACCTCCTCCGTGTTCTACGATATCTTCATGGCACGATCTCTCAGCGCCTTTTCTTTCCCCGCTCCAGTTCTCTTGAGCTCCAGGCTTACTCTGATGCTAGCTAGGCTAGTGATCCCTCAGATCGACACTCACTGTCTGCTTATTGTGTCTTTATTGGTGGCTCTCTTATTGCCTGGAAGACAAAGAAACAGACTGCAGTTTCTCGCTCGAGTACAGAGGCTGAGTTGCGGGCCATGGCTATGCTGACAGGTGAGGTGATCTGGTTACGGTGGTTACTTGAGGACTTTGGTGTGTCTGCTGCCACCTTGACTCCCTTACTGTCGGACAGTACTGGTGCTATCAGTATTGCGCGTGACCCGGTGAAGCATGAGCTCACCAAGCATATCAGTGTGGATGCCCATTTTGTGCGTGCTGCTGTGCAGGATCAGAATCTCGCTCTTCACTATGTGCCCTCTGAGTTACAGTTGGCTGACTTCTTCATGAACGCACAGACTCGAGTGCAGCATGCCTTTTTCCTCTCCAAACTCAGTGTTGTTGATCCACCATGAGTTTGAGGGAGGGGGGGGGGGGTGTTAGATGTGTATAGTCTTTTTTCGGTATATCCCCATTGTATAAGGGGTTTCCTGCACTTTACCACATATGTATATGTAATGGCCTTTGGCCCTCAGTAAATGCAGTTGCTCATTATCCAACAGAAAGCATATTGTAAACACTACTGCATCATTCTAGTGAGAGCTGAAGAGAAGAAATCCTGGAAGAGGGAGGAAACGCTACAGCATCAAACACCAAAATAGGTAGTGATGAATCAACCAATGAGTTGCATCAACCAGTTCCAGACCACACCTCAAATGCCAAAAGAGTTCATTGTTCAGACTAATCAAGATGAAGATGCAGACGCAGTGCCCATCCATGCATGCATGGTAAAACACATTCCAGATCTTTAACAGTTTGGTTTGCAACAAGTTAACTGTTCTGCACCTCGAGCTGCAACAGTTTGGCTTACCCCACCAGCACGTATAGACAGTGATGGACACCTCCAGTTTGGATATAATATTATGGCACTTTCAATTGTCTATTAGATGGTTATTTTGTTTCAGAAAATATCTCATGTAATAGCTGTTGGCATCTTACATAATAGCCATCTCAGCTCTTTCTTTCAGTGTCAACCAATTAGTTCAAGTTGTGAGGAAAACATATTGTAAACGCTACAACATCATTCTAGTGAGAGTTGAAGAGAAGAAATCCTGGAACAGAAAGGAATACATCAAACAGTTCCAGACCGCACCTCAAATGCCAAAAGACTTCATTGTTGAGACTAATCAAGATGAAGATGCGGACGCAGTGCCCATCCATACATGGTAAAACACATTCATGATCTTTAACATGCCAAAACTGTTCATTGTTCATACACATTCATGATCTTGCTTTCTTCCAGCCATCAAACATAAATAAAGGGAGTTTATTTTAATTTTGTTGCAGTCTGGAATAATCATCCAAGGCGAAATATTACCCACGCAAAACTGCTACAGTAAACTACAGCATACGGATATTTGTCTTTTTAAAGAGTTTAAATGGATTACCACACACGAATGTATATAGACATATTTTAAAGTGTAGATTCCCTCATTTTGCTTCGTATGTAGTCACTTGTTGAAATCTCTAGAAAGACAAATATTTAAAAACGGAGGGAGTAGTAAACATTTCTTTTGAAACCTGAAACCATCTCGGACTAACTTGTTATTCAGACTAGCTAAGATTAAAAAAAAAAACCTCTCGGACTCGCACCAAAGTGGTGCAACTCATTTTCTAGCAGGTGGAACCATCGACATGGCCACACAGGTCGTCATACAGGCCTGAGAAAAAGGTAATACAAAATACGAAAGAAAGACAGAAAGCACAAGGCTAAGAACAGAAACCATACAAGAAGTCGCAGATACAACATGGGTCCCATTAGAGAGTTGGCCAGTCAACTACGATGCACCAAAACACATAAAATGCATATGCAAACTGGGCAGTGAATAGTTATGGGAACTGATAGTCGCAGATGAAGTGATTCTGTCGTTTTCATAAGTTACAACAAGATTACGAGTGTGCAAACTGGGAACTGATAGTTATGGGATTGCAGATGGAATTATTCATGGGATAATAAAACTGCTAAAAGGGAGAGGCTCCTACAGAGAAATAATGCAGCTATGGCTTCCTGCTCGCCTGTCATTGAAAGAAGAAAACAAGGTCAGTAAAGCCTATGTGGCAAATAAAAAAAGGGATAGTTTCTCGACATAACAGCACACAGTTTTACAATACATATGGTGCCAGCGTACTTTAGTGACAACAATTTATGTTGGATTGCTACTGCATAAGAGCATCTCCAGCCCACCCCCGCCCCCCCCCCCCCCCCCAGAACCCCTTTTTTGGCTCGGCGGCCGGTTTTTCCCGCAACAAGGCCCCCCCCCCCCCCCCCAGAACCCCTTTTTTGGCTCGGCGGCCGGTTTTTCCCGCAACAAGGCCCCCCCCCCCCCCCCCAGAACCCCTTTTTTGGCTCGGCGGCCGGTTTTTCCCGCAACAAGGCCCCCCCCCCCCCCCCCAGAACCCCTTTTTTGGCTCGGCGGCCGGTTTTTCCCGCAACAAGGCCCCCCCCCCCCCCCCCAGAACCCCTTTTTTGGCTCGGCGGCCGGTTTTTCCCGCAACAAGGCCCCCCCCCCCCCCCCCAGAACCCCTTTTTTGGCTCGGCGGCCGGTTTTTCCCGCAACAAGGCCCCCCCCCCCCCCCCCTCCAAGGACATCTTTTTAGGCTCGGACGGCGCTTTTCGCCGAAAAACGGCCCAGCCACGCCCCCAGCGCCCCCTAGGACGTCAAAATAGCGCCGGCAAACCCAGGCGAAACCCGACGCGCTGGGGGCTCTTGGGGGCGCCGGCGGAAGTTTCGGCGAATCATGTCATGTCCTTTTTCTTGGCCCACTTAATCATTCTCCTCACAAACTTTTGCTTGGGGTGGGGTGTGACTGGGAAGATGTCCTTTTTATTTCGTCGAATTTCACCGGATGACCCCCAAGACACCAACTTTTTTGGTTCGGTGGTGTTCTTGGGCATGCCAACGGCTGGAGATGCTTTAATACATGTTATTTCTGACGTATAGGGAATTTCAAACAAGAGAGAAGTGAAGGTTGGTGAGGGAGTCCTGGATTAGGGGGTGTCCGGATAGCCGAACTATAACCTTCGGCCGGACTCCTGGACTATGAAGATACAAGATTGAAGACTTCGTCCCGTGTTCGGATGGGACTTTCCTTGGCGTGGAAGGCAAGCTTGGCGATACGGATATGTAGATCTCCTCCCATTGTAACCGACTCTGTGTAACCCTAGCCCTCTCCGGTGTCTATATAAACCGGAGGGTTTTAGTGCGTAGGACGAACAACAATCATACCATAGGCTAGCTTCTAGGGTTTAGCCTCTCTGATCTCGTGGTAGATCTACTCTTGTACTACCCATATCATCAATATTAATCAAGCAGGAGTAGGGTTTTACCTCCATCGAGAGGGCCCGAACCTGGGTAAAAACATCGTGTCCCTTGTCTCCTGTTACCATCCACCTAGACACACAGTTCGGGACCCCCTATCCGAGATCCGCCGGTTTTGACACCGACAGTTAGACAGAAACAACTTCCTGCTAAAGTTAGCAAGTTTTTTTCAAAGTGTCACATATATGCAATTACTGTGAACATCAAACATTTCTTTCAGGAAATATTAACAGATCATGATTCCATACGGAGATATTAACAGATCATGATTGTATACGGACTAAGCATTGGAAGTAACAAGCAGAAACAAGATGGTTGTGTGCATCGATGATGTAGAGGCCGGGGGGTTTAACCTCCTTGTTGAAAAAACTCAGTAAGTAAATCCAGGGTACTTTGAAGATAATAGTTTAAGTTGGATTGCTACTGCCTAATGCATCAGTTATTTCCAGTATATAGGGAATTTCGAACAAAATACAAGTAAAAGCTGGACGGGAAATAAGTGTAAGCACAAATACCTTGGCTGGTAATCTATCGAAGATCTGATCCGCTTCCTTTACCTATGGACATTTGTATATCTCAACCTTCTTTATGTTTGCAATTGCCTCTGCTCCACTAAATGAAACTAGGTCTGGACATTCTGACATCGTCAGTTCCTCATGTGATGCAAGATTACTGCTCCGGCCAAATGTCACCTGGAATGGATGTTATACCCTTGCGCCCACTAATGCTCAGCGAGACTTAAAACAGCATGACTCATACATCTGTAGTTTAACAAAAAAAAAAAAATCTTTTCAGAGTGCCATCTGTATTGAACGACTGTAAACATCATACTTTGGTTTTAGGGGCCGCGCTATTCGTTCGTCACCCAGGGTGAAGAATTGTTATTCCTCACCCCACCCATCCAGTAGGGCAGAGCTACCCAATGTATGCGTCGTAATAACTATGGTAACACCTGTAATATGATAATATGTGTCTTGTTTATTCTCTGACAGGAAAACTCACCTATACAGGATTCAGAAGCTCCAATTAAAAGGCGAATATGTTGTATTAAATGAAGGATGTAGGAAGTCCCAAGCCAATAGTGTAGTGATCGAATTGTTGATGCTGACAGATTTTGTATTGAGAGGATAAAATTTCACAGGATCATTGTACGATGTAAAACTTTTTATCTCAAATACTCAAATACAAATGTATGTTTCGAAAGGAGGTATGTGTACTTGTTTGATTATCATAACGAATTCAAATATGTGATTGTTTCTCTGATTTCTTTCAAAATGAAAAATTATAAATATTGTGTAATATGAAATCTCGAAGGTCAAATCTAGAATGCGGGGGCCTAATTATGTGCTGTCTGGAATAAAAGAAGAGATAAATGTCTGAAACTCTCTTACTCCAACTGACAACATCAATAAAAATTTAGTGAAACACGGTGCGAATGAAAATAAGATTCAGTACAATATAATGAGTACAGTTTCATGCATACACCATAATCGATCGAAATAAAACCAGAAATTCTCGCAACTGCTCAAACTAAACAAAACAAACAATAGTACCCGCCAAACTACATGTGATAAGTACAAATAGTAATACAAAAGGAGTATTGTGCTCCATGAAGAATTCCAATCAAGTACAGTACCATCTTCAACATTTCAGCACAATATATAAGCACCTGGACATGACGCTTCAAGATTCAGCATTATTTTTCATCTTGGTATCCTATTTTTCCTCTTGACACATGCTCCTCTCTGCTTCTTGCTTCTGCACACAACAAATCGCTTCAGACCAATGCATCATCATTTCAGGCAACAAGGCGTTTCCAGCCACAGATATGATTTAATAGCTTAAGTTAGTGACACAAAGTGCTTCAGGTAGTGTCATCACACATACTGTCCATCCATGTGCATAGCATACTAGAGATGAACTGAAAGATGTGTGTGTATGCCTATGCTCTGCTTTTCCACTACTACATGTGACACTCTGCTTTTCCTCAACAACCAATCGGTTGAGCTCCACCTCCTAATCAGGCTATGAAATATACTCTGACCAAAATTGTGTTATAAACATTAGATTAGAAAGGATATCATGGTCCTCATGTACATATTTGGGAAGAAATCTGCTTTCCGATAATACAGCCTGTTTATAATACAGTTTCTTCCCAAATTTAATTAGGAAGGAGCTCTAATCTTTACAAATCTAACCTTGTGGCGTTGGTGTGCCGATAATTTATTAGCATATTGTTAAGATGAGGAAGAATAATTATGTGCTGGTCAAGCTAAGAGCTATTTGAACAGAGGAGATATCAATCAAACTTCCAGCAACACCAATGACATCTTGTTCCCAGGGCAATTTAAAGCCCAAGAATATATTTGCAAGGAGGAAAGCTTGAAATCTGCAACCATGCTTCTGTTCCGCTTCTGAAACAGATACCTAGCAGTTCTCTATTGTCGCAGCCAGCGCCAAAGCAGAGGTAGGCTCTTCCAATATATATACTAAGAATACTAGGCCCATAAAAGATTCATTTATCTGGTTTTTTTTGATTTTTTTTTTACCGCTGTTCGGAGCGCGACGCGTGTACATTGTACTCCGTTTAAACACGTTTGATTTGACGTCGTGGTTGCCAGTTCTTGTCTACCGACGCGTGTGCTGCATGTTCTACCAGAGAGTTCCTTTTTTTTTTACTGGTGTACACGTTCAATTTTACGTGGCGCTTCCAGCTTCGCGTGGGTTAGTCCCCGCTCCACGCGCCCCTGCACGGGCCATGCATGTGGCCACGTCCGACCCCCATGCCGTTGACTACAATTCTTCCGATTGACACGTAGTGGTTCTTTTGGGCTTTTCCGGTTGAATCCGTTTGTATGTTTCTTTTAGGCCTCCTATAAATGCTTGGCCTCCTGATCCTCTCCTACCTCACCCTATCTCTGTTGTTTGCGATCCAATTATCTCTTTGAAGAAATCGCCACGGCCGTGCCTCCTGGCTGAAGAGGATGGCGTGGACGGAGAGCACCACTGCCTGTGTCACGTCCTCCGCCGCTAATCTCCTTGTCTCCGTCCGCTGAGGAGCCGACGGACGGCTTGGCGGCAGTCCGACGGCGGCTGGGCTCCTCATCACTCGACGAGGTCGAGAGAGAGCGGCGGCTCCCCGTCAATCTCCCAGCAGCACCAGCGGCCCGCCGGTCCCGGAACTCGACCTGCAACTGGCGGTCGGCCAGCCCCAATGATGTGGGTTCCGTCTGTTCTTCCTCTACCTTGTTGCATCCTTCCACTTCCACCTCGGCTGTCTCGCCCACGAGGAGCAGAATTGGAGAACAAACGAAGTGGATGCGGAGAGGCCGGCAAGGAGCGAGCCCGGAGAGACATAGGGCAGGTTTTTTCATCCTCAAACAACTTGCTGCAACAGGTTTACAAGCAAAAACAGAGATAGCACATGGAGCTAGAATACATGTGGAATATATAGGGAATGCGCGCAGATTGAAGAGCAGAGGCAGAGAGACGAAAAATACATACATCAGGAATATATAGGGAATGTGGATTGGCTATTTCTCTACCCATGCTCCAAATCCTGATGCTGACCGTTCAGTTCTGATATTTTGGAATGGAGGTAGTACAAGACATTGCTCAAGGCAATGCAACGTTTGATGTTTGGTGATGTATTTGCGATATATCAAATCAAAGAAACATACTCCCTCCGTAAACATATATAAGACGTTTTAGATCACTACGTGCCTTCGGATAAGATGCTGATTCATCTACTATTGCTGCTGCTGGTGGTACCAACAAGGACCTGATTTCCCATCTTCATTCATCCTACTACTTTTATTTAGTTGTTGGTTGAATCTCAAAGTCAATGGGCCGGTACCATGTGATGTTTAAGCACAATGAATCAACGACAATGCAGAGGAATTAATCTTGTCTATCGACCTTGTAACGGACTCCAGCGTCTTCACCGACTTCAACTTGGTCTCCTGCAACTGGGCGTGCAGCAGCTGAGCGTGCTTGAGCTCTTCCTCCTCCGGTACATGGTCTCCTCCAGCAGCAGCCGGGCATGCTTGAGCTCCTCCTGCTGTACCCTGTTCTTCTCCCGTGGTTGAGCCGCTCCTCCTGCAGCTTGAGCTCCAACAACAACGTCCTGGCCATGCACAAGTACAAATTGTTCGTTGTAACAAATGTGCCTGCCACTATTGTTGATAAGCAAGCGAGTACCGTAGCAATATAGCATATTAATATGCTACACTGTTAGCTGTGCAAATGACAGTTCCCAAAGTGATTGATCTATTCATCTTATGAAACCTGATTGCTGCAAAATTGACTTAGCATGAAAATGTAGCCAACCACAACGACTGGTCGAGTATTTTATATAGGATCAGCAATCCAGGTGCGATCCGGTGGTCAATATTGCTGGACTGGACCACATCATCTCACCTCATGTCTAGATCGATCCCTATACTAGTCGTCCCCATTTTCCCTACATACAGTGGGGGCAAATAAATAATAATGCAGATGCTAGCTAAACAAACTCACCCACATAAGTAAATCATCACCTCAAACAGAATCAATATCTCCAAACGCCATCGTCAGGTTGAGCTGTGGTGTTTCAACAGCACTATTTTTTGTTCACATATTTAGCTTAACAGGAAAATTAGACATTTGCTATGACAAAGATCATCCTACTACAGAACAGAGGTGTATAGGATGGCAATCAAGCAGTTTGGTACCAAAAATGCTGCAAATGAAAACTAGGTGGTCGGCGGCGCATTGCAGATTAACGTACTAGTTGGGCCTGACACATGTTATTCAAAACCCTAAAAAAATCCTCTAGTTTCTCAAAAAAGAAACAATAATCTATACATACCCTGTTTAATTTCCAACTTCCTTTCTCTCCTTCCCAGATCATTTTTGTTTACCTACTTATATATGTATATCCTATGTATATGGCTAACCTTTTTTTTGGTGGTTGCACCTGGATGTCACCAATGTGCAATGTTGTCGTCTTACGTTGCAAGTTTGGGGTGTGAAGGAGACTTGACCTTGCTCGGCGGTATCACCGGACGAAGAGTAGGCCCGTATGATAACTCTTAGGGATCCTTGCCGATCTACAGAAACAACATGTCTCGACAGATCAAGGTAACCTTCTGTGTGTATTTCATGTCATGTTACTTGAAGCCCACAATCAAGCAACACAATTTTAGATGGATATGTTGTCATGGCCTCACACTAATCTTTGACCAGACACAACTCCGTTTCCTTGTCTTGGATCCATCACCGGCGAACAACATTGCATTGTCATTCCCCTAGGGTTCCATCCGAACGCGACCGAGATCAACGAGGCAGTGCTTCATGTTGACGGACACGCCCAACGATTCTTGGTGGTCTTGGTAGTTGCACCTGGAGATCATCGTCTATCTTCACCACGAGTTGTCACAAGCATAGGTTCTCTATTTTCTTATTAGTAAGCTTGTGAACCCATTTTCTAGTTGTGTGTGAGAATGAAAGGCTTTGCACCGTGTACCTCATTCTTTCAAGACTATGTTGATGCTTAATGCTCATCCTAATTTTAGTTTTCTCAAGTGCTTCGCCATGACTCACACACATCATTTTGGTTGAGCCTATTCTTAAGTTGCCTCTTTTACATGTTGCTCAACCATGTGCTTGTTGCAAGCGCTAGGCTTTGTTTCCTATATGCTCACCTGCACTGGATGTGAGTTTCTATTGATTTTGGGGGAGCTATGATCCTATTTGTGCACTTTGTATTCAAATACAAAAATTCTTGATGTGCACGAATCATGGGGAGCTTCTCTAGTTTCTTTAGAACAATCATCTGCTCATATCATAATATCTTTTTCATGTGGCTCGTAGGATCTTTGGTCTAGTTGGTTCAGTTGATATCTTTTGATAGCTTGCTTCATTTGGTATCTTTTGATTGCTTGATTGCTTGTTTCTCTCTTTGTTATGTCTTTGTGGCATATCATTCTTTTGCAATCTTGGGCATCAATATAGTTGGTCTTCCTCCAAGTATTACCTTTGGATATGTGTATGGCATTCCACTCTCTTGTTGAGAAATACACAACTTTTGGAGGAACACCTTTTATATTGGTCTTCTTAGCTTTTCGCCCATTTTGGCAATCGATGCCAATGGGGGAGAAGTTTCAGAGAGTTTTGTGGAGAAGTCTTAAGAGTTTTCTCCTTGCTTTGGTTTTGTTCCTAAGCAATTGCATCTCATACGCATGCATTATTGGTTGTTGCATTGCGTGGTGATGCATAATTCCTTATATAAACTCTCTTGAAAGTGATTGCCATCAATTACCAAAATGGGGGAGATTGAAAGGACATGCGGTGCCCCCATGTGTGGTTTTGGTAATTGATGACATTCTCTATGGACTAGCGCTTGCAACCAGAGAAGGGCAACCAGAGAAGGGCAAGATCCAAGCCGTCCAGCGGCCAGTCTACTACCTGAGCGAGGTGCTCTCCATTTCCAAGCAGAACTACCCGCATTACCAGAAGATGTGTTACGGCGTGTACCTCACCGCCAAGAAGCTGAAGCAGTACTTCCAGGAGCACGTCGTCACCGTCGTCAGCACGACGCCTATCAGAGAAATCATCGGGTGCCGGGACGCCTCTGGCCGGGTCGCCAAGTGGGTGATCCAGCTAGCCGGCCACACCATCCTCTACGAGCCCCGCACCACGATCAAGTCTCAGGCCCTAGCCGATTTCCTCGTCGACTGGACCGAGAACCAGTACTTGCCGCCGCCTCCCGACTCGACGCATTAGCGCATGCACTTCGACGGGTCCAAGATGCGACTCGTCTTAGGGGCCAGCATCGTACTGTCATCTCCGAAGGGCGACCGGCTCCGCTACGCGCTCCAGATCCACTTTGCCGCCTCCAACAACGTCGCCGAGTATGAAGCCCTTGTGCACGGCCTCCGGCTTGCCAAGGTACTCGGCATCCGGAGCATCCTGTGCTACGGCCACTCGGACCTGGTGGTGTAGCAGTGTTCCGGCGAATGGGATGCCCGTGACTCCAACATGGCAAGCTACCACTTCCTCGTCCAGAAGCTGTTCGGATCCTTCGAGGGCTGCGAGTTCCTCCACATCCCGGGCGCGGAGGATGAAGCAGCCGACACGCTCGCCAAAATTGCCTCGTCACAGCAAGCCATCCCGTCCGGCGTCTCCCTCGAGCACCTGCGCAAGCCGTCCGTCAAGCCATCCCCGGACTCCGAGTCCATTCACGTTCCAGACGACCCGGCTGCACCCCAAGTCAGCTCGAGGGCTGCTGAACCCGGCCCGGGGGCTTCTCAGCTCGACCCGTCCACCATCACCCTGGACCCGGCCGTCGCCATCCCCAACCCGGGGGCTGTTCAACCCGGCTCGGGGGCTGCCGACCCGGCACCCACCCTGGTGGCCGTCTTCGCAGTGGTTGCAGCTCCGTCTTGGGCTCTCCTGATATCGGAATTTCTGGAGAACGGGGTTCTCCCCATGGACGAGACCGAGGCTCGGCAAATTCAGCGCCGGGCATCCACCTACAGCATCATCAGCAATGAGCTCGTCAAACGCAGCTCTACCGGTGTGTTCCAGCACTGCGTCGAGCAGGATCACGACATCAACATCCTCCTCGACATTCACCAGGGTGAGTGCGGGCACCACGCCGCAGCATGATCCTTGGTGGCCAAGGCGTTCCGCCACGGTTTCTATTGGCCCACGACCCTCGAAGACGGCGAGTCACTCGTTCTCAAATGCGAAGGGTGCCAACGCTTCAGCAAACGCAGCCACCAGCCGGCGTCTGCGCTCCGCACCGTACCGATCGCTTGGCCCTTTGCGGTCTGAGGACTCGACATGGTGGGACCATTCAAAACCGCTCGAGGCGGCATGACGCACTTACTGGTGGCATTGGACAAGTTTACCAAGTGGATCGAGGCAAGACCTATCAAGAAATTGGACGGGCCAACAGCCGTCCAGTTCATCAAGGAAATTGCGGTGCGCTACGGCATGCCGAACGGCATCATCACCGACAACGGCACCAACTTTGCCAAGGGCGCGCTCGAGCAATACTGCTCCGTCTCTGGTATCCACCTCGACTGGCCTCCGTGGCACATCCGCAGTCCAACGAGAAGGTCGAGCGGGCCAACAGACTCATCCTGTCCGGCATCAAGCCGCGACTCGTCGAGCCACTTATCCGCTCACCCGGCAGCTGGCTTGAAGAGTTGCCAGCGGTACTCTGGAGTCTGCGCAGAACGCCGAATCGGTCGACCGGGTTCACCCCGTTCTTCCTCGTTTATGGATCCGAAGCTGTCATCCCGACCGACGTCGAGTTCGACTCGTCGCGCATCGCGATGTACACCGAAGCCGAAGCAAGAGAGGCACGCGAAGACGGCGTCGACCTGCTCGAAGAAGCGCGTTTTCTGGCACTTAGCCATTCGGCTACCTACCAGCAAGGCCTGAGGCACTACCACAGCTAGAAGATCAAGCCTCTCGCATTCTGCAAAGGCGACCTCATCCTCCGACTCGTCCAAGAGCAGGCAGGCCAACAGAAGTTGTCCTCTCCATGGGAGGGCCCGTTCATCGTGAGCAGAGCCTTGCGCGACCGCAACGCCTACTACCTCATCGACGTGCGCAAGTCAAAGAAGCGCAAGAAGGACACCGCCAGCGAAGAAACGACCCGACCGTGGAACACGGAACTCCTCCGCCCGTTTTACAGTTAGCCGCACGAGTGTATGTATTGTCGCCTTTTGTAAACACATGAAACTACGGGGTCCCCGAACGAAACTCGGGGGCTACCTTTTGCCGACCAATTTATTGTGTCCATATTTATCTGCATCACTTTACCACTGAACCCGGCCACCGGCTCGACTCGCTCGACCCGGGGGCTCGGGGGCAGGCCGGCTTGGTCGCCACCCCGCCGCCTTACTTGGTGATTCCTGAAAAAGTTGGGACGTCGCGGTCCCCCACTTCGCCCTAAAACCGCAGATCCAGCTTTGGCAGTCGGCGGGCAAGCACAACGGGCCAAAGCTCCTTTACGATTCATACACTAAGTCAAAGTCCGCCGGATCGACCAACCCGACCCGTCACTCGTCAAACAAGTAGCTGCACGACTGGCTGTTCGCCAACTGGCCAAGCCGAATTGCCGCCAGCCGGCCCAGTGGGTGTTTTGCTCTCGCTCAACGCTTCTAAGGACCCAAGTCCTGCGCGCACCTCTCGAAGAATCGAACCCCTTGTCACGGACCGGAGCCTCGGCTGTTTGACTCGCGGGCGGGAGGTTTTGAGAAAGGAAAAACGCATGAAATCGGTTCGAAAAAACGGAAGGCAAAGAGAAAAAAAGCACTCACGACATTCACACATAAATATATAAAACAAAGGCCCACTGTAACGCCCCGGATTCGATGCGCCAGGTGTCTGCCAGTTATTCGCCGTCATTGCCATGTCATTTGCTTGTGTGTTGCATTTTTCCATGTCATCATCTGCATTTCATCTGCATATTTTTCAAAACTTGCATCTGTTCGGGTTTCCCCGGTTCTCTCCATTGTCCGTTCCGAGCCCTTTCATCACTCGCACGCGCCCGCGGCACCTCCGAAATATTATTTTATAAGTCGCATAAAAATGTTCTCGGAATGGGGTGAAAGTTGGCGTGCGGTCTCATTATAGTGTAGGTAGACCGTCTGTCAAGTTTCGTCGCATTTGGAGTTCGTTTGGTAGCCTAACCGTCATCCGTAGCGGCACCGTTCCCGGTTTATTCGTCGGACATTTCGGTCTCCGAAACTGCCACGGGGCCGCACCTCTTCTCTCTCCTCTCACCCCAAGGCCTTCTAAACACAGCCCACTAACCCCTCCTAGGCCCAACCTACCTCCCCTCCCGTCCGAAACCGTTCGATCGTGATCGGAGGGTCCAAAAACCCCTCCTAACCCCAAAACCCTAGCAAATTTGCTATATATGGACACCCCTAGTCCATTTTGGGCAACCTAGACCCCTTCCCCTACCTCCTGCCGCAGCCAACCCCCCTTCTCCTCGGATTCAGCGCCGACCACCTCCTACCTGCCACTTGGCGCCGTCCCCATCGTCAGCGCTCGTCGCCACCCGTCCTGCTCCGGATCCGGCCGGATCCCGCGTCCCCGCGGCCGGATCCGCCGGCTCTCCGCTGCCCCGGCCTGCTCTTTGCCGCCTTCGCCGGGCTCCCTCGCCGTCGCGGCTCCGTCGTCATCCCCGCGTGCGGGCACACGCGCAGCCGGCCACGTGGGCCCCGCGGCCCGTCCCCGCCGGCCTACTCCGTGCGGCCCAATCCGCCTCTCCCTCCTCTATGGCCCAAGTGGCCCAAGGTGAGCGAGCTCGCCTAACCCCCGCCCTGTGCGCGAGATAACTAAATGACGCTCATCCATGTTTTTTTTTGGAAATTGCCTAAGTCCCTGTTGATCAGCATCATATAGGCATTTTCATCATAATGTAATTTTGTGCATGTGTGTCCGTTTGGAGTGTATTATATATCAAAATGTTCATCAGAATGTGCCCTTCATTTTCTTCCATTGTGCCATGTTCATTTGAGACCATCGTGATGCCCGAATCATCGTTGCAAGAGTGCTATAGGATGTTAATCTGCCGAAACTGTTATAACTTGATGATTTGTCTTTTTCATTGCATTTTGTGTGTGCATCCTATGAGCATGAGCTCTACATGTGTTTTGTACTACATCATGCCATATTCATAGTGGTGCCATTCATGTATTTGTGTGACTCTTGTACTGAGTGCATCGAGCTCGTGAAGTAGGGTACTTGTTGTTGCTGTTTTGCTAGGCTGAATCTGTTACAACATGATGCTATGTAAACCTGCTGCTACAAGTCATTATATGCATAATCTGGAGATGTTCACTAAGAACGGTTTGTTATACATGTCATGCTCTATCTATTCATGCCCCCGGTTCCATTTATAGCCTGCTTTATCTTCTTGTAATCTTGCTCCAAACTTGCTAAATAATGTTGCTGTCAGCCTGTTAACATTAAGTTCAATGTTGCCATATTTTTTGTTAGTGATCCATGCACCCTATGACCTTGGTCTTGCCATGCTTAGCTTCACAAACATGTATTCTTACTGTTGGTTGCATTTCCAGGCCATGTATTGCTCTGTGGTGAGTGGTACAAGCTCACCAACATGCCTACTTATTGTTATTCCTGCCATGTATGAATCTGTCATATAACTTGCCATGTTTACATGGGTGCCATCATATCTCCTGTTACTTTTTGGCTCATGTTCATTAAGGTACATTTGTTCCATGCGTTTAGTAGATTAATGCCATGCCTTTTTGTGCCATGTTAAGTTCCTGTAACATGTTGTTTGATAGCTCTAAACATTGCAACCTGATGTTATTTCTGCTAATGACTGAAACTGTTATTATTTGCAATCTTGCCATGTGTTTTGAGCATGTTCTAGTGATTTCTGGAGATAGCTCAGTGTTCATGTTTTGTCATGCTTTACCTGTACATCATTCCCATGCCTTTTGTTCTTATGTTGAGATGCTGTAGCATATTGTTTTGATGCTTGTTTGATGCGTAGTTGCTGTTTTGGACAGCTTGTCATTTAAACTTGTATAGAGTGTATGTGTTGAACCGTTGCTCCGTTTTGAGTGTGCTCCATATGAATCTCGCTTGATTTTGCATGTAGTTTCATATTATCATGTTGCATCCTTGTTTTGAGGTGTTTGCTTGATGTTTGGATGCATTTAGCATCAATGCCATGTTTAACTTGTTTTGCTCATATCTTCTAGGCCGTAGCTCCGAACTAAATGAACTTTATATGTAACTTGACTAGAATCTCGTGAAGATCATCTTGGTGCATATTAACTTGCTGTTTAACAACTTGAACATAAGGTTTATTCAGATCTGGACCAATTTCGAAATTTGCATATGAGGACTTACCGGATTAGTTCTATGTTGTTTCCGGCCTCATTTAAACTTGCCTTGATGTGTTGCTTTTGTTTGCATTATCTCTTGCCATGAGTAGCTTCATCTAGCCTTTTTCATGCATCATACTTGGTTGTGCATCATGTCTCGTCTATGTGTGGTGTGTTTACCATGTTGTGTGCTTTTCTCGATAGTTCCTATTTCGTTGCGATCGTGAAGATTCATTCGTCTACGCTTGGTTCGTCTTCGTCGCTTCATCTTATTTGTGGACTCGTTCTTCTTCCTAGCGGGATTTTAGGCAAGATGACCGCTACCCTGGATCTCACTACTATCATTGCTATGCTAGTTGCTTCGTTCTCGCTATGCTGCGCTACCTATCACTTGTTCATCAAGCCTCCCAATTTTCCATGCCAGCCTCTAACCTTTTTCACCCTTCCTAGCAAACCATTGCTTGGCTATGTTACCGCTTTGCTCAGCTCCTCTTATAGCGTTGTTAGTTGCAGGTGAAGTTGAAGATTTCTCCATGGTGGACATGATTATGTTGGGATATCACAATATATCTTATATTATTAATGCATCTATATACTTGGTAAAGGGTGGAAGACTCAGCCTTATGCCTGGTGTTTTGTTCCACTCTTGCCGCCCTAGTTTCCGTCATACCGGTGTTATGTTCCCGGATTTTTGCGTTCCTTACGCGGTTGGGTGATTTATGGGACCCCCTTGACAGTTTGCTTTGAATAAAACTCCTCCAGAAAAGCCCAACCTTGGTTTTACCATTTGCCTCACCTACCCTGTTTTCCCTTGGGTTTCCGGAGCCCGAGGGTCATCTTTATTTTAGCCCCCCCGGGCCAGTGCTTCTCTAAGTGCTGGTCCGAACCGAGCCGCCTGCGGGGCCCCCTCGGGGAAACTCGAGGTCTGGTTTTACTCATAGTCTGTCTCATCCAGTGTTGCCCTGAGAACGAGATATGTGCAGCTCCTATCGGGATTTTCGGCACATCGGGCTGCTTTGCTAGTCTTGTTTTACCATTGTCGAAATGTCTTGTAAACCGGGATTCTGAGTCTGACCGGGTGTTCCTGGGAGAAGGTATATCCTTCGTTGACCGTGAGAGCTTATCATGGGCTAAGTTGGGACACCCATGCAGGGTATAAACTTTCGAGAGCCGTGCCCACAGTTATGTGGCAGATGGGAATTTGTTAATATCCGGTTGTAGATAACTTGACACCAGATACGATTTAAAACACATCAACCGTGTGTGTAGCCGTGATGGTCTCTTTTCGACGGAGTCCGGAAAGTGAACACGGTTTTGGGTTATGTTTGACGTAAGTAGGTGTTCAGGATCACCTCTTGATCATTGCTAGCTTCACGACCATTCCTTTGCTTCTCTTCTCGCTCTTATTTGCGTATGTTAGCCACCATACTTGCTTAGCCGCTGCTGCAACCTCACCACTTTACCCCTTTCCTTTCCCTTTAAGCTTTGCTAGTCTTGATACCCATGGTAATGGGATTGCTGAGCTCGTGGCTCACAGATTACTGCAACAACAGTTGCAGGTACAGGTTATGCGATGATCATGACGCGAGAGCGATGTTTGCTTGTTTTGGAGTTCTTCTTCTGCTTCTTCTTCGATTAGGGGATAGGTTCCAGGTCGGCAGCCTGGGCTAGCAGGGTGGTTGTCGTTTGAGTTTCTGTTTGTGTTTCATCTGTAGCCGGATGGTGCTCTTATGTAAGATGATATTGTATTCGTGTGGCATTGTATGCTTTATGTATGTATCCCTATCTATTATGTAATGTTGATGTAATGATATCCACCTTGCAAAAGCGTCTTCAAGATGCGCTTCTATCCTTGGTGGGACCTTCGAGTTCCTTTAGGATAGGGTCGCATCTTGGGCATGAGAAGTTGGTATCAGAGCCTCGACCGACCTTAGGAGCCCCCTTGATTGATCGTGTAGTTTGGATGTTGTTGAGTCTAGAAGAAAAATGATTTCTGAGTCTAGTTATATCAGAGAGTAGGAATTCTTTTTACTCCTCAGCCCCTTCGTCGCTCTGGTGAGGAATCTTGACGTAGGTGTTTTGAGTTACTCCTCTTTCCCTTCAAATTTTTGTTTAGGTTCACACAGTTGGTTTTTTTTGTCGTTGGTTCTCATCTCTTTTCATCCAGTGCATTTCTCGGCTAGTTGACGACTCGAGCCTCTTCATCTTTGCCAAGTTCAATCCTCAGTTGTTTTCTTCCCCACCCGCCCACCCCTTTTTCATCTTGGAGCCTGTAATCAAGTATCCATCCTACTCGTGCAAAGTCTTTGCTTTCTTTCCTCAATGATTTCAACCGGTGTTTTCTCTTCAAGATATTCGTCGGTTCCCCCTTCCAAGTTTCCTTTGTTTTCCCGCCCTCCCTCCCTCTTCTTCCCGGAGCCTGAGTCTGTTTCGAGCATCAATTTCATTTGTACGGAGCCTCTTAAGTCTTCCCTCAATTATTTCAACCGGTGAATTCTCGTCTCGTTCGTCATTCTTCATCTCTTTTTCTTTTTTGGTGGATTCAATTCAAGTTTTTCGGGTTGATCACATTCTTTTCCTTGGTTAAAGTGTTATCCTTACTAGTTTGCCTCTCGCCATTCAATCATTCCGGAGTTCTAGACATCTCAGGAGATTCGTCTATGTTCGAATTAATTCGAGGTTATCACCTCATTCAAATATTTCAATTGTTCCGGGGCATCATCTATCTCTTCAACATCCCTTTCCAACGGTGTTTTTCTATTTAGTGGGCCCTAACCCACAGGTCTTTTCCCAGGATCTTACCTGACTCTTCTAATTATTCCGGAGCCATTCCTAATTCCTTTTGAGTTTGACGTAAGAATGAATTTCATCAGTCACATGCCTTTTCCAAGATCGATTTCAAATCATTTCATTGTTGGCTCAACCTCTTCGCTTTTCATTCTTCCGGAGTATCTCAGTAATTTTGGTGGTGTTTCTCGTCGTCATTTGAAGATCGAAGAAGAGTTTTTCCTCTAAATCTTGTCCTTTCTCTCGAATATTCGTGATTCTAGCTTCATGTTATCCTCTCGAATTATTTCAATCGTCCGATATTTTGTTCTTACCCATCCGGAGTATGTCAGGAGTTGTTTTTCCATTTCTTTTCACCGGAGGCCATCATTTCTGTTATCGTTCTCTATTTAGCCCGGTGCTTCGTTCAAATGTTCTTTAATCAGCTCGAGTTCTTCCTGTTCTTTTGCATCTAAATCCCCTCAAGCATATTTGTTCTTCTAATTCTTCCCGGTGATTCATTCTCTTTCGTCAGTCATTTCTGAATTCTAACGGTGGTTCCTTAAGATTCTGTTTCTTTGATTATCATTTTAATTCATTCTTTCTTTTCAATCCTACCGGTGGTTCATGAAGACCTTCTCAAGTTTGCGATATGTCACTTCTCAATCCTTTTCAAGAAGAATAAGTAGTATGCAAAATCCATTGCTTGTCATCAATTTAAGTAGATGAAGGATAAGCATAAACATAAATCTTATTCTTATTTCCTCAAAATGATTAATCCCTTTCTCCGGAGATTGTTCGTGAGGAGTAAATTCTAGTTCCAAGTGTTTTCATCTTTTCTTTTCCGGAGTTCAAATTTCCTCGGCCATTTTGTCGGAACCTCCATCTAAGTCATCGCAAGCTTTAATCTTATTATTTTCATCCTTCAATTCTGTCTCATTGTCCTTTTGTTTACCGGAGATCTTCATGGTGGTTCTTCATGACATAATTCATTCTTCAAGAGTTCATCAAGGTCTTGTTGGCGGAATTCAAGTATCTTTTCTTCTCGCGTCTCGAAGTGTAATTAATTCTCCGACTTCTTTTAAAGCGGAGTTTTGCATTTCTTCGTTCTTCTCAGCTATCCAATCATTTCCGTTTGTGGCCGGTTATCACCTTATGGTCTTGAGATGTTACCTATAAGACCACAACAAGCTTATTCTTTTCATTGTTGATTTTCTCAACAACTCCGTTTAAACCTTCCTTCTAAAGATACTTTCAATTTCATTCATGGCACAAGTTGTCATTTTCTTCTCCCTTCTTTTCTTTCAACTTTTTCAATTCCTCCGGAGGCATTGTGTTGTTCCTCTCGTCAACTATCGTTCCGTTTTGTCAATCTCAGTTCCAACTCTTTCCATGTTCAGCCGGAGCGCTGCCTAAATCCTTTCAGTCTTATTCGTTTCTTATCTCATTCTAACCGGAGTGGTTTCATAGTCTATCTAATTCTGTGAGTTTTCGATTCTCGCCATTCTCGTCGTTCCTCTCTTCTTCTCGAGTGCTCTCGATTCTTTACTTCTTCTCTTGAGTTCTTGTTTCACCTCATCCCTTTTTCCCTTCTGTCTCGGTCCTAAGATCTCGGGACGAGATCTCTTGTTAGTGGAGGAGTGTTGTAACGCCCCGTATTCGATGCGCCAGGTGTCTGCCAGTTATTCACCGTCATTGCCATGTCATTTGCTTGCGTGTTGCATTTTGCCATGTCATCATCTGCATTTCATCTGCATGTTTTTCAAAACTTGCATCCGTTCGGGTTTCCCCGGTTCTCTCCATTGTCTGTTCCGAGCCCTTTCATCACTCGCACGCGCCCGCGGAACCTCCGAAATATTATTTTATAAGTGGCATAAAAATGTTCTCGGAATGGGGTGAAAGTTGGCGTGCGGTCTCATTATAGTGTAGGTAGACCGTCTGTCAAGTTTCGTCGCATTTGGAGTTCGTTTGGTAGCCTAACCGTCATCCGTAGCGGCACCGTTGCCGGTTTATTCGTCGGACGTTTCGGTCTCCGAAACTACCACGGGGCCGCACCTCTTTTCTCTCCTCTCAGCCCAAGGCCTTCTAAACACAGCCCACTAACCCCTCCTACGCCCAACCTACCTCCCCTCGCATCCGGAACCGTTCGATCGTGATCGGAGGGTCCAAAAACCCCTCCTAACCCCCAAACCCTAGCAAATTTGCTATATATGGACACCCCTAGTCCATTTTGGGAAACCTAGACCCCTTGCCCTACCTCCTGCCGCAGCCAACCCCCCTCCTCCTCGGATTCAGCGCCAACCACCTCCTCCCTGCCACTTGGCGCCGTCCCACTCGTCAGCGCTCGCCGCCGCCCGTCCTGCTCCGGATCCGGCCGGATCCCGCGTCCCCGCGGCCGGATCCGTCGGCTCCCCACTGCCCCGGCCTGCTCTTCGCCGCCTTTGCCGGGCTCCCTCGCCATCGCTGCTCCGTCGTCGTCCTGGCGTGCGGGCACACGCGCAGCCGGCCACGTGGGCCCCGCGGCCCGTCCCCGCCGGCCTACTCCGTGCGGCCCGATCGCCTCACCCTCCTCTATGGCCCAAGTGGCCCAAGGTGAGCGAGCCCGCCTAACCCCCGCCCTGTGCGCGAGATAACTAAATGACGCTCATCCATGTTTTCTTTTGGAAATAGCCCAAGTCCCTGTTTATCAGCATCATATAGGCATTTTCATCATAATGTAATTTTGTGCATGTGTGTCCGTTTGGAGTGTATTATGTATCAAAATGTTAATCAGGATGTGCCCGTCATTTTGTGCCATTGTGCCATGTTCATTTGAGTCCATCTTGATGCCCGAATCATTGTTGCAAGAGTGCTATATGATGTTAATCTGCCGAAAATGTTATAACTTGATGATTTGTCTTTTTCATTGCATTTTGTGTGTGCATCCTATGAGCATGAGCTCTACGTGTGTTTTGTACTACATCATGCCATCTTAACAGTGGTGTCATTCATGTATTTTTGTGACTCTTGTACTGAGTGCATCGAGCTCGTAAAGTAGGGTACTTGCTGTTGCTGTTTCGCTAGGCTGAATCTGTTACAACATGATGCTATGTAAACCTGCTGCTACAAGTCATTCTATGCATAACCTGGAGATGTTCACTAAGGATGATTTGTTATAAATGTCATGATCTATCCACCCATGCCCCTGGTTGAATTTATAGCCTGCTTTATCTTGTTGTAATCTTGCTCCAAACTTGCTAAATAATGTTGCTGTCAGCCTGTTAATATTAAGTTCAATGTTGCCATGTTCGTTGTTAGTGATCCAAGCACCCTATGACCTTGGTCTTGCCATGCTTAGCTTCAAAAACATGTATTCTTACTGTTGGTTGCCTTTCCATGCCATGTATTGCTCTATGGTGAGTGGTACAAGCTCACCAACATGCCTGCTTATTGTTGTTCCTGTCATGTATGAATTTGTCATATAACTTGCCATGTTTACATGGGTTCCATCATATCTTCTGTTACTTTTTGGCTCATGTTGATTAAGGGACATTTGTTCTATGCGTTTAGTTTATTCATGCCGTGCGTTTGTTTGGCATTTTAAGTTCCTGTAACATGTTGTTTGATAGCTCTAAACATTGCAACCTGATGTTATTTCTGCTAATGACTGAAACTGTTATTATTTGCAATCTTGCCATGTGTTTTGGAGCATGTTCTAGTGATTTCTGGAGATAGCTCAGTGTTAATGTTTTGTCATGCTTTACCTGTACATCATGCCCATGCCTTTTGTTCTTATATTGAGATGTTGTAGCATATTTTTTTGATGCTTGTTTGATGCCTATTTGCTGTTTTGGACAGCTTGTCATTTAAACTTGTATAGAGTGTATGTGTTGAACCGTTGCTCCGTTTTGAGTGTGCTCCATATGAATCTTGCTTGATTTTGCATGTAGTTTCATATTATCATGTTGCATCCTTGTTTTGAGGTGTTTGCTTGATGTTTGGATGCATTTAGCATCAATGCCATGTTTAACTTGTTTTGCTCATATCTTCTAGGCCGTAGCTCCGAACTAAATGAACTTTATATGTAACTTGACTAGAATCTCGTGAAGATCATCTTGGTGCATCTTAACTTGCTGTTTAACAACTTGAACATAAGGTTTATTCAGATCTGGACCAATTTCGAAATTTGCATATGAGGACTTACCGGATTAGTTCTATGTTGTTTCCGGCCTCATTTAAACTTGCCTTGATGTGTTGCTTTTGTTTGCATTATCTCTTTCCATGAGTAGCTTCATCTAGCCTTTGTCATGCATCATACTCGGTTGTGCATCATGTCTCGTCTATGTGTGGTGTGTTTACCATGTTGTGTGCTTTTCTCGATAGTTCCTATTTCGTTGCGATCGTGAGGATTCGTTCGTCTACGCTTGGTTCGTCTTCGTGGCTTCATCTTCTTTATGGACTCGTTCTTCTTCCTAGCGGGATTTCAGGCAAGATGACCGCTATCCTGGATCTCACTACTATCATTGCTATGCTAGTTGCTTCGTTCTATCGCTATGCTGCGCTACCTATCACTTGTTCATCAAGCCTCCCAATTTGCCATGCCAGCCTCTAACCTTTTTCACCCTTCCTAGCAAACCATTGCTTGGCTATGTTACCGCTTTGCTCAGCTCCTCTTATAGCGTTGTTAGTTGCAGGTGAAGTTGAAGATTTCTCCATGGTGGACAGGATTATGTTGGGATATCACAATATCTCTTATATTATTAATGCATCTTTATACTTGGTAAAGGGTGGAAGACTCGGCCTTATGCCTAGTGTTTTGTTCCACTCTTGCCGCCCTAGTTTCCGTCATTCCGGTGTTATGTTCCCGGATTTTTGCGTTCCTTACGTGGTTGGGTGATTTATGGGACCCCCTTGACAGTTCGCTTTGAATAAAACTCCTCCAGCAAGGCCCAACCTTGGTTTTACCATTTGCCTCACCTACCCTTTTTTCCCTTGGGTTTCCGAAGCCCGAGGGTCATCTTTAATTTAGCCCCCCCGGGCCAGTGCTTCTCTAAGTGCTGGTCCGAACCGAGCCGCCTGCGGGGCCCCCTCGGGCAAACTCGAGGTCTGGTTTTACTCGTAGCTTGTCTCATCCGGTGTTGTCCTGAGAATGAGATATGTGCAGCTCCTATCAGGATTGTCGGCACATCGGGCGGCTTTGCTGGTCTTGTTTTACCATTGTCAAAATGTCTTGTAAACCGTGATTCCGAGTCTGATCGGGTCTTCCTGGGAGAAGGTATATCCTTCGTTGACCGTGAGAGCTTATCATGGGCTAAGTTGGAACACCCCTGCAGGGTATAAACTTTCGAGAGCCATGTCCACGGTTATGTGGCAGATGGGAATTTGTTAATGTCTGGTTGTAGATAACTTGACACCAGATACGATTTAAAACACATCAACCGTGTGTGTAGCCGTGATGGTCTATTTTCGGCGGAGTCCGGAAAGTGAACACGGTTTTGGGTTATGTTTGACGTAAGTAGGTGTTGAGGATCACCTCTTGATCATTGCTAGCTTCACGACCGTTCCTTTGCTTCTCTTCTCGCTCTTATTTGCGTATGTTAGCCACCATACTTGCTTAGCCGCTGCTGCAACCTCACCACTTTACCCCTTTCCTTTCCCTTTAAGCTTTGCTAGTCTTGATACCCATGGTAATGGGATTGCTGAGTCCTCGTGGCTCACAGATTACTACAACAACAGTTGCAGGTATAGGTTATGCGATGATCATGACGCGAGAGCGATGTTTGCTTGTTTTGGAGTTCTTCTGCTTCTTCTTCGATCAGGGGATAGGTTCCAGGTCGGCAGCCTGGGCTAGCAGGGTGGTTGTCGTTTGAGTTTCTGTTTGTGTTTCATCCGTAGCCGGATGGTGCTCTTATGTAAGATGATATTGTATTCGTGTGGCTTCGTATGCTTTATGTATGTATCCCTATCTATTATGTAATGTTGATGTAATGATATCCACCTTGCAAAAGCGTCTTCAAGATGCGCTTCTATCCTTGGTGGGACCTTCGAGTTCCTTTAGGATAGGGTCGCATCTTGGGCGTGACACCCACGGCCCGAGTTCATTACACCCTAAAAAAAACCAGTGGGTGGGTGGACCTGCTACTTAACAAATTCTGCATAAAGTATCTCAGGCATCTCCAGCGCCACGTCACGACATTGATGGCCCTCCTCTGGCGGCCTCCGGGTCCGGCGTGACACCGGTGTCCTCCTCAGCATCCGCGTCGCCGTAGATGCCCGTCTCCTCTGAGCTCCCCTCCGGGTCATGGAGAAGCAAGCCATAGTCGTCGCCATCCATGGCCCTGCCGTCTTCCTTCCGCTCCGGATGGAACTCGTCATGGAAGGCGAACTCGATGATGTAGCTGGCCCGGGAGGCGATCCGGCCAGCTTTCTCCTGCAGCAACTGCTCCGAACCAGTGCGCTGCCCATCATGGTGTCCAGTTGAAGATTCGGATGCCAAGACAGCGCGAACCGAAGCGCCATCTCGGCACCGGCACGGGCGGCGGAAACACGCCACTCGCCAAGACAGTCCGGGCCCATCTCCAACCAACGCGCCAGGCGCGATAAGCTGCGCGGATGGACGGAGTCCGGCCACAGGGCCGCCGTCATCACGTTGCCAGCCTGGGACAGCCGCTCCATCTGCGTCCCCAGGACCCGCAGGCGGGCCTCTGCAGTGGCAATGATCTCCGAGAAGGTCCAGGCCACCCGCGGATACGTCCCAGACCCGACAACGCTAGCCGGGTCGCGCTGATAACGGACGGCTTCCTCCGCCAGCCGCCGCGTCTCCGGGAAGGCCCCTGCCGCAAAAGGAAGAAGCAAGATTAGAAGAACTACAAGGAAGAAAAGTCGGGTCCTGACCCGGCAAATTACAAGAAGCAGCACTTACTGGAGAAGGACTCTTCCAGGTGCTGCGCCTCGAGCAACGTAGCACGCCGCTCCTGCTCCACAACGCGGTCGCGCTCCTCGAGTGCCTTCTCCAGATCAGCCGCCTTAGCAAGGGTTGCCATCAGCTCGGCGTCCTTGTCTTCGGCCGCCTTCTCAGCCGCCTCCCGACGACGAGTCTCGTCCAGACGAGCCTCCTCGGCCGCGGCGGCCCGCTCCCGCAGGCGATCCACCTCGGCCTGGAACCGACCCTTGTCGTCGGCCAGCTGGCCGTGCTGCTGGTCTGCCTTGGCACGATCCTGCTGCGTCTCCATCACCTTGGCGGCCTCCGCCTTCAGAAGCTCCACCTCGGCCTCGAGGCGGCTCTTGTGACTCGCCAGCTGCTCATGCAGCCGGTTGGCCTCGTCAAGAGACCGTCGGGCCGCGGCCGCCTCCGCCCTCGCCTGCGCCACCTCGACGCTAAGGCGGCCGGCGTTAGCAACAAGCCGGTCATAAGAAAAAGAATTCAGCAGAAGAAAAAAGACAAGACTTAAGATTTGGCCCAACTGTTGCACAGTTGGCCCGAATCTTGGGGGCTACACCCAGTGGGTGCGCTAGCGCCCCCACTATAAAAGAGCATGAACATACCTGCGGCGACGCGAAGCTCCTACTCCTTGGCAGCGAGTTGCTCCTTGAGCTCCCGATGCTTGCCCAGGAGCCGGTTGAAGGCGGCAACCCGGAAAGTGTTAAGATGCTGAAAAAAGATAGAAGTCAGAACAAGGCCCGGTGATATAAAGATTCGACCCAACTACTACGTAGTTGGCCCGAACCTCGGGGGCTACACCCAGTGGGTGCGCTGGCGCGGCCCCACAATGAAGAAATTACAAGGAAACAAAGAAGAAGGACTTACCAGGACGTCATGCTCCAGGTCGCGCGTCTGCTCCGTCTCGGCCTGGGTGAAGGCCTCAAGCCGCTTCGTCCGGCCTCGCGGACGGCGGCTGACGGCATCCAACGCCGCTTCCTCCTGGGTCTAGGGCCCGAAGACGGCCATGCCCCTGCTCCGCATGGGCTGCGGCACGGCAGCTCAGCGCCCGCCCTGCCAGGGCACTAAGGCGTGCCCCCCGCTGCCGCTTGCGACGCAGCCAGCACCTCCTCCGACGCCCCTTCCGACGCCGACGGCGACCCACACGCCGGGACACCCTGTGTGCCACCTCAGGCACCGCCGCCCGCAGTGCCTCCTCCATAGCCTCCCGCGCCGCCGCCTGCGGCGTCTCCTCCAGGATGCCGCTGCCTCCACCACCATCAGCCCCCGCGCGCTCGACCACGTCGGCTCACAGCGGGATATCGCCCCCCACCTCCACGACCTCCTGGTCGAGGATCACCACCTCAGCCCGGCCCCCACGGCCGCGCTCCCTCACCGACGATGGTTCAAAAACCGTCGCCGCCACCACCGTGCCCTCCGGCATCTCGTGCCAGGCCGGCTCCATGCCGGATAGCGCCCATGCCGCCGCCGCGTCGGTCCAAGCCTGGACTGACGCCGCCTCCAGCTCTGCCTCGGCCCGGTTCCTGTCCCGCCAGGCTAAGGCCTCGGCGTCGTCCGGATCCAGGCCGAGGTCCGAGTCGCCTCGTCCCTCCTCCCCGGCCAGGCCGGCAAGGTCGGACCGGCTCCTCCGGAACGCGTCCCCTTCGGCGGCCGCGGCCTCCACCGCCACCCTCGCCAGAGTGATGGGCGACCTGAAGAAGAAGGCGAAATAAGCAAAAGAGACAAGAAATCCAGGCGCAAACAAGAAATAAAACTTACCCCGTCAAGACCGGGACCGGGATCGGCCTCCCGCGCTTCTTCTTGGCCAGCCTCCCAAGCTCAGCCGGGTTCGCCGCGCGCTTCGATCGACGGGGTCGCGGCGCGACGCTGTCCTTTCCATGCGGGCGGCTCGGCGCCGCCCCATGCTCAAGGGGGAAACCGCGAAGGCCCACTCATCAGAAGACGATGGACCTTCACAGCTTCGAGAACTACTATCGGGGGGATGAATCCGGGGCAGGCAACGGAACTCGGATCCTCTTCAATAACAGCGGGGCCCGCATCACCCCGCAAGCCGACACGCGCTTGGCTGGGTCGCTCGATCCGGCAGGGCCCGCGACCCGGCCAAACTCTTCGACACGGCAAGGTATGTCAACCCGGCCACAGCAACTGGCGCAAGGCAACTCGACCCGGTGCAACCAAGGCTTCCACGACAAGCTAGCTCCACCCGTGGCGTCCACGGCAACCCAGCCACGGGTCAGCTCCCGTCCCATCCAGGCCGTACGATGGGACGAGGCCTAAACCACCGATGACCAACACAACAGTGTTTCCACCATGCTTGTGGTCAGCCGGGGCGTGGCAACAGTGCCCCTCACCTACCCGCTGACCGAGGCTGGCATGGCAACAGTGCTCCCACCCTCACCGCTGACAACAGCAAGCGGCAACCTGATGGAGAGCACTGTACACGACTCGACTCGGCCACGCCCTGATGATCGATAAGACGGCGCACGGTCCCCCTAGGCACGGGGGGGGGGGCGCCTAGGGGAACCCGGCGAACCACAAGCCCACAAGCGGGACCCAGCTCGGAGTCCCGGGCATCGACAATACGGATGCACCGACTCGGCATATTACCATTGTAACCCTGGGTGGGTTGATCTATAAAACCCCCCAGGAACCCACGCCCACAGGGGCATCGCATCGGCATCATCATACGACACACAGAGACGAAAAGCAAGAAGCAGAGGCATAGGACTAGCCACCCAACAGCAGTACCGGAGAGAAAGAGCAGCCCAAGCCTTGGCCAGCTTCCTTCCTCCTCCATACAGCTCTAGGAGCAACACTGTACTATCGATCATCCAACCAAACTCGGCAGGACTAGGGGTGTTATCTCTCTGGAGAGCCCTGAACCTGGGTATGTCCGGTGTCCCGTGCCCGCGCATGCCAACCTTGCCTCTGGAGCCCACCAGCGCCCTCGAGCTTCCTCCTCTCTTTAGCCATCCCTTGGCATCTGACGTGCGCCCACCACGACAAGGGTCCAAGGTTCTACCAACCCCGAAGAACCAAGTCTGGCAACGGTCTGGCCAGTTCAATGTCTCTGGTTCGACCCCTTTAGCAATCAGGTCATTATCAGCCTTGTCCCACAAAGGTCGGGCTTTGAGTTAGCCACCTGACCCCGTGCGATGGTGATGCTTCTTCTTCGCAGCATTTTTCTTGTTTATCGCTGACATCTTCTTACTCTTTTCCGATGTCTTGTGGGCCACAAATGCGGGCCAGTGATCTCTGATCTTCTCATACTTTCCGGTGAATGAAGGTGTCAAATCTTCGTCGACAAACTTTGTTTTCAGCTCATTCTTCCACCTCCTAAATAGTTCTGCCATCTTCTTAAGAGCATGAGACTTGATCAATTGCTCTTTAACTAGCTTCTCCGGATCCTCCTCTGGCGGTAGGGTGAAATTTGCCTGAAGCGATGTCCAAAGATCTTCTTTCTGCATATCAGAGACATAAGACACCTCAGGGTCTTCCTTCTTAGGCTTTAACCATTGCTGAATACTGATCGGGATCTTGTCCCTAACAAGAACCCCGCACTGAGCACGAAATATTAATGCATCCCTTGTCCAGATGGGTTCAATCGGCTTGCCATCACGCACAATTGCTATGATCTCAAACCTTTCATCCGAGTGCAACTTTTTCTTTGGGCCTCGTTTCTTTGCCGAAGTTGTGCTCGATCCGGAGGGCTCGAGAAAAGAAGAAAGATGAGAGTTAATTAATATGTGTACATACGGAAACAATGAATGCATCAATTAGCTAGTCAGCACAGGCTTAACTAATATATATACCTGGCCGGACTCGGTTCAGTCATCGGAGCCGTCATGACGGTCTACTTCTTCTTGTACCGGCATTGGGTCACCGGAGCCATCATAATCATAACCTTCTTCTTCACTACCCTGTCCTTCCAGACCATCGTTGTCGCTGAGAAACGACGCAACTACATCACTTCCTTTTGCGATTATGTCCTCCAACATCTCTTCTGTTTCTTCGTCTCGGGGGTGCTCCATAGTTTCTGCAAATATTTACAACATGGCAATTATTATTCAAACATGACAGCTGGATATTCTAGTGGCAAACGTAGAACTAGCTAGCTAATATAATCAAAATAAGGAAACATATTAGTGGCCTCGACGCTGCTTCTCTAGGGTTTGGGGTGGCCTCGGCAACGCTTCAAGGGTTTGGGGTGGCCTCGACAACGCTTCAAGGGTGGGTGGCCTCGACGACAACACTCTTTTAACTTGGTA
>LR880967.1:1013427907-1013461543 GCA_904067115.1 Aegilops sharonensis | reverse complement strand
TAGGAGACCAACATCGTTTTTTCTCTAGGGTTTGGGTGTCCTCGAGAGTTTTGGTCGAGCGAGAGGGCCGAGGGGGGTGCTCCTGTGGTATAAGTTATCACGGTCGAGAGGAGGTATATATATCGACCGCCCCTCATGTCGAAGTTATCCAGGAGGGGGTTATATCGACAACGACGCGACATACATACATGGGAAAATAATGTTATCGGGGAGAGGGTATATCGACCCTCCCCCTCGTGTTGAAGTTATCGGGAGGGGGTATATCTACAACGACATACCCGATAAAAAATAAGAATACAAAAGAAGAAATAAAAATAGGAGAAGAAGAAAGGAATAGAAGAGAATCAATCGAAGAAAAAAATTAGAAAAAAAGGAGAAGAAGAAAGGAATAGAGGAGAAGAAGAATAAAATAGAAAAAATTCTATTTTTTTCTTCTTCTCCTCTATTCCTTTTTCTATTTTTTTTCTTCTTCTCCTCTATTCTTTTCTTCTTCTCCTCTTCTTTTTCTTCTTTTTCCTCTTCTTATTTATTTCTCCTCTTCTTCCTCTCCTTTTGTTCTTTCTTCCCTCTTCTTGTTTTATTTTTTCCTATCCTTCTTTTTCTTCTTCTTCCTTCTTAATATCATTTAGCAACTTTTGCAACGATAGGGGGGGTGCTCCCATGGTCTAAAATCGGTCTATGCACGATAAGAAATTCTGAAAAAATTACATCTATGAACCCTCGACGTCCCCGCCTCTCTCATGAACAAAAAAAACTATGAATAAAAAAACATCATGTTCTATAGAAATTACATCTATCATATTTCATCCACATCCATGCATACATCATATATGTGATCATCTATGAAAAAACATCATATTCTATAAAAAATCATCATATATGAACAAAAACAATTATGATAACAAGCATATATATGAAAAATAAGCATATACATATGAAAAAAAAACAAGCACATATATATAAATGAAAAAAATGGCGCCGGCCGGACCAAGTGAGGAGGAGCGCGGGGTCGGCGGCGAGGACATTGACGGGGCAGTGGGCGCGCGCTCGGGGTAGGGGGCGATGGCGACGGCGACGACAAGGGCGGGCTGGGGCGGCACGCGTCAGGGCAGGGGAGCGGGAAACGGCGATCGAGGGCGCGGGCCGGCGACGGCGATGGCGGGGGCGGCGGGCGGTGTCGAGGCAGCCTGGCCGCGTCGATGTCGTCGGCGTCGTTGGGGGCGGCAACTTCGAGATGAGGGTGAAAATTTCCTAAGTGTGAACTTATATAGCAAAGCCTCTAGTCCTGGTTGGTGCCACAAACCAGGACTAAAGGTGGTGTTAGTCCCGGTTGGTGGCACCAACCGGGACCAAAGGCCTCTTTTCAGCAGCCCAAAGGGCGAGAAGCAGAGGCCTTTAGTCCCGGTTGGTGCCACCAACCGGGACCAAAGGCCTTGCACAACGCGATGCGGTGGGAAGTTTAGTCCCACCTCGCTAGCTGAGAGATCTCAGCACCTGTTTATAAGCTGCGTTGCTGCTCAGGTGCTGAGCTCCTCTCTAATATGCAGGCATTAGTTGCCTACCCTTGTCACTGCCGTGTTGGGCCTAATGGGCCTACGGGCCTGCATCCTGGCCCATGTAGAGATGGGTTTCTAGTCGTATGTAGGCTGTGTGGCCCATTAGGCGGCATTTTTTTTACTTTTTCCAGTATTTTTTTGTTTTTTGAATTATTTATTTTCTTTTCATTTTTGCTTTTTTTTATTCTTTTTGCTTTTAGCTCAGAATAATTATAATCTTTCTGTTACTCCATTAGTTTCCAAATTTGAATAGTTTAAATTTTAATTCTTTGAAATTTGTGTAAATCACTAGTTTGTGAATAACTTCACTATAAAAAAATTGAGTGATTCTTTTTCCTGCTATTTAATATTACTGTGTTTTATCATCATATTCAAAAAAGATTTTGTTATTTTAGTTTCTATCAAAAAAATATTTATGAAAATTCTTTTTTCTACTAAAGTTTCTAACAAAAAATTCTTTATGATAATTCTTTCTGCTTTTCATGTTTTGAATAGAAAATACTTTTGATAATTTTAGTTGCGTAAATTTTATATAATTTTAGTTTAAAAAATACTAGAGGTTTATAAAAGATTTTTAGTTGATTCCTTTTGCTATTAGAGTTTTATAAAATCATTTACTTTTTTTTAGCTATAAGACCATGAAATCGAAAAGCATTTCAAATGAACTCTGAATGGGTTGAAAGTTGGCATGGTATCATCATTTCACTCACATAGCATGTGCTAAAAAGTTGAGAGGGTTATGGGAAAAACTGGATATATTTCGTGTACAAAATGGACAATCTCTTTCGAAGTATCAGAGTTTCATACGGAAACTCGTCTGTTACAAAGGGATTTCATTTTTTTGAACTTATTTGAAATCCATTGTTTTACTGTGTTCAAAATGCATCATTCAAAGCCACACCATCAATTTACAACCCTTTCTGACTACATTTGTTATTTTGCATGCATTTACTGATTATTTTGAGCTATAAGACCATGAAATTGAAAAGCATTTGAAATGAACTCTGAAAAGGTTCCAAGTTGGCATGGTATCATCATTTCACCCACATAGCATGTGCGAGAAAGTAGAGAGGGTTACGGCAAAAACTGGATGCACTTTGTGTACAAAACAGACAATCTCTTTCAAAGTATTAGGGTTTCATACGGAAACTCGTCTATTACAAAGGGATTTCATTTTTTTAACTAATTTGAACTCCATATTTTTCTGTGTTCACCATTCAAAGCCACATCATCAATTTACAACCCTTCGTGATTACATTTATTATTTTTCATGCATTTACTGATTATTTTGAGCTATAAGACCATGAAATTGAAAAGCATTTGAAATGAACTCTGAAAAGGTTGAAAATTGGCATGGTATCATCATTCCCCCCACATAGTATGTGCGACAAAGTAGAGAGGGTTACGGCAAAAACCGAATGCACTTCGTGTACAGAACGGACAATCTGTTTCGAAGTATCAGAGTTTCATACGGAAACTCGTCTGTTACAAAGGGATTTCATTTTTTTGAAATTATTTTAACTCCATAGTTTTTCTGTGTTCAAAATGCACCATTCAAAGCCACATCATCAATTTACAACTCTTTCTGACTACATTTGTTATTTTTCATGTATTTACTGATTATTTTGAGCTATAAGATCATGAAATTGAAAAGCATATGAAATGAACTCTGAAAAGGTTCCATGTTGGCATGGTATCATCATTTCACCCACATAGCATTTGCGAGAAAGTAGAGAGGGTTACGGCAAAAACTAGATGCACTTCGTGTACAAAACGGATAATCTCTTTCGAAGTATCAGAGTTTCATACGGAAACTTGTCTGTTACAAAGGGATATCATTTTTTTTTGAACTTATTTGAACTCCATATTTTTCTGTGTTCAAAATGCACCATTCAAAGCCACATCATCAATTTACAACCCTTTCTGACTACATTTGTTATTTTTCATGCATTTACTGATTATTTTGAGCTATAAGACCATGAAATTGAAAAGCATTTGAAATGAATTCTGAAAAGGTTCCAAGTTGGCATGGTATCATCATTTCACCCACATATCATCATTAATAGAAGTTCATCATCATATTAAAACCAAAGTACATACATAGTTCTCATTGAACAACATATAGCTCTCCAGAGCATCTAATTAAACCATACATTGAAATTATGTAAAACATTTCAATGCAACAACAAATGCGATCGTAATCGCAACCAAGGTAACAACTGATCCAACTGCATAATGATACCAAGCCTCAGTATGAATGGCATATTTTCTAATATTTTTAATCTTCAACTGCATTGCATCCACCTTGATCTTGTGAGCATGGACGACATCCGTAACATGCAACTCCAATATCATCTTCTCCTCCTCAATTTTTCTTATTTTTTTCCTTCAAGTAATTGTTTTCTTCTTCAACTAAATTTAACCTCTCGACAATAGGGTCGGTTGGAATTTTCGGTTCAACAACCTCCTAGATAAATAAAATCTATGTCACATTGGTCGGCATAATTGTCATAAACAATAAATGAACCAAATAGTTATGAAAAGATAATATATACCACATCTGAATCATAGACAGGACGAGGGCCGATGGGGGCGGATACCAAAACCATCGCACTATATAATAACAAGGGATAATAAAAGTAAGAAAATTAGACAGGTATCTATCTAAAGTAAGATTTTTTTCTTTGAGACAGAAGATAAGAACAAGAGGCTCACCACGGTGATGCCGGCGACGAGATCGACGCGGGCGATCGACGGCGGTGAAGATGGGGACGGGACGTGATGGACCGCTAAACCTAGACAAATCTCGGGGAAAATGCAGCTCGGAGGTCGAGTTTCGAGACGAGAAAGATTAACTAGTGTGGCTGGGGCATTTCATCGAACACCTCATTTGCATGGGAGGTGAACTAGAGCACCCAAATGCCCTCCCCTCGCCGGCTTGAAAAAACAGAGCACTATGGAGTGCTCTGCCGCGGCGATGGGTATATATAGGCAAATTATTTGTCCCGGTTCATGCCGCGGTACATATAGGCAAATTATTTGTCCCAGTTCGTGGCACGAACCGGGACTAAAGCCACCCCTTCTATACCAGTTCAAGGCATGAACCGGTACCAATGTCTGTGGGCCAGGAGCGCGGCCCATTGGCCCCGGTTCGTGCCTAAAATCGGGACAAATGGATCTGGACAAACCGGGACCAATGCCCTCGAGGCCCCGGCCGGCCCCCTGGGCTCATGAACCGAGACTAATCCCCCCATGGGTCCCGATTCATGAGGAACCGGGACCAATGGGCTAGTCAGGCCCGAACGATAGCCCTGTTTTCTACTAGTGTTCATACACTTACTAAGTTGACTGGTCAACTCTTGTGCTTAGATGTTCAAACTAGTCCTACTTTACTCTTTAATGTGGACCCATCTTGCTTTCTGCATTAAGAGATCATGAATAAAGGGAGTTTATTTTAAATTTGTGGCAGTCTGAAACAATCATCCAAGGCGAAATCTTGTCCATGTAAAACTGTTACAGAAAACTGGTAAATATTCCCTCCGTTCGGAAATACTTGTCATCAAAATGGATAAAAGGGATGTGTCTAGACGTATTTTAGTTCTAGACGCATCCCCTTTTATTCATTTTGATAACAAGTATTTCCGGACGGAGGGAGTATTTCTTTTGAGACATGAAACCAACTGCCGTCCTCCTCATTTTCTAGGAGGAGAAACCGTCGATATGGGCACGCAGGTCGTCACACAGGCCTGAGAAAAAGGTAATACTTAAAGACGAAAGAAAGACAGAAAGTACAAGTAGAAACCACAGAGCTAAGAACATAAACCATACAAGAAGTCGCAGATGCAGCGATTCCAGAGTTACGATGCACCAAAACACATAAAATGCATACAGATACAACATGTCCTAGAGATGCAAACTGGGAACTGATAGTCGCACATGCAGTGATTCTGTCGTTTTCATAAGTTACAACAAGATTACGAGTGTACAAACTGGGAACTGATAGTTATGGGATTGCAGATGGAATTATTGATGGGATAATAAAACTGCTAAAATGGATAGGCTCCTACAGAGAAATAATGCACCTATGGCTTCCTGCTCGCCTGTCATTGAAAGAAGAAAACAAGGTCAGNCGTGTTGCAATGCTTGGCCTCGTACACTCTAACATCGTGTGCTCCTCCAACGCTCTGGGGCTATGTTTCTGAAGCAAGATCCATGTTGCAGGAAAAAAAACTTCGTTGCCGAACCATTTTTTTCCTGAAACAAGACCTGTGTTGCAGAAACTTTCTAAAACTAGATCCTGCTGCTGAAATAAAACTTCACCACTGAATCGTTTTTTTATTTCTAAAATAAGATCTTTGTTGCAGAAACCGCCGATCTCTGAATTGTACCTGCTTGAGTCGTCGCCGGGATGAGGTGGATAAGGCCTGATGGCCCAACATTTATATGGTTCGGAAGGAGTAACATGTTTCTAAAACCGTGAGAGCAAAATTTTAAAGGGAAATGATTACAATCAGCCGGCTTATTCAGCTTGGGGCGTCCGCCACCACTAGCGCGTGACGCGTGTCCTCTACGGGTCGGTGCACCGCTCTACTATGTCTTGTATCACTCAGTCGAGTTGATCCTAAGAGCATCTCCACTAGGCTCCCCAGGACGCCCCCCAGGACATCTTTTTAGGCTCGGTTTTAGGCTCGGACGGCGCTTTTCGCCGAAAAACGGTCCAGCCACGCCTCCAGGACGTCAAAATAGCGCCGGCAAACCCAGGCAAAACCCGGCGCGCTGGGGGCTCTTGGGGGCGCCGGCGGAAGTTTCGGCGAATCGTGTCATGTCTTTTTTCTTGGCCCACTTAATCATTCTCCTCACAAAGGGCTGGGTGTGACTGGGCAGATGCCCTCTTTATTTCGCCGAATTTCACCGAATGACCCCCAAGACACCAACTTTTTCTGGTTCGGTGGTGTTCTTGGGGTTGCCAACGGCTGGAGATGCTTTAATACATGTTATTTCCGACGTATAGGGAATTTCGAACAAGAGAGAAGTGAAGGTTGGACAGAAACAACTTCCTGCTGATGTTAGCAAGTTTTTTCAAAGTGTCACATATATGCAATTACTATGAACATCAAACATTTCTTTCAGGAAATATTGACAGATCATGATTCCATACGGAGATATTAACAGATCATGATTGTATACGGACTAAGCATTGGAAGTAACAAGCAGAAACAAGATGGTTGTGTGCATCGATGATGTAGAGGCCGGGGGGTTTAACCTCCTTGTTGAAAAAACTCAGTAAGTAAATCCAGGGTACTTTGAAGATAATAGTTTAAGTTGGATTGCTACTGCCTAATGCATCAGTTATTTCCAGTATGTAGGGAATTTCGAACAAAATACAAGTAAAAGCTGGATGGGAAATAAGTGTAAGCACAAATACTTTGGCTGGTCATCTATCGATCTGATCCGCTTCCTTTACGTATGGACATTTGTATATCTCAACCTTCTTTACGTTTGCAATTGCCTCTGCTCCACTAAATGAAACTAGGTCTGGACATTCCGACATCTTCAGTTCCTCATGTGATGCAAGATTACTGCTCCAAATGTCACCTCGCGCCCACTAATGCTCAGCGAGACTTAAAACAGCATGACTCATACATCTGTAGTTTAACAAAAAAAATTCTTTTCAGAGTGCCATCTGTATTGGACGACTGTAAACATCATACTTTGGTTTTAGGGGTCGCGCTATTCGTTCGTCACCCAGGGTGAAGAATTGTTATTCCTCATCCCACCCATCCAGTACGGCAGAGCTACCCAATGTATGCGTCGTAAGATTATGGGGCCTAGCCAGCGAACCAAACTGACGCCACGCCAACGTAAGGAAAACATGCATGCGAGGTAAAATTACCCCTGGGGCCGATCGTCGTGCGATATGTGGACCGTGTCCTTGTCAGAATATAGCAAGCAGGTGGGATCGGTAGTTTGGAATCTCAGGCCCCCACGTTCCCCGCCTCGCGAGCGTGAAGCCATTCATGGACGGCTCGGAGTTCGGAAACGGGTGCCCTACGGGGAGGCTCGTGACTGGTAAGGACGCCATCACCTTCTTCTCCTCCCTCACTATGCCCGTCAGCACCAGGGTCGAGGTGCTGCTCTGGAAGGACAGAGTATCCGGCGGTCGGGTATTGTTTTGCGAACCTCTCCACCTACGATGTCCTCTTGTTGCAAGCGCCTCCACGTAGCCACCAAAACAATCAGATTCAGCAATCGATAGAAAGCTATGTTCTACAGGGTTGGTTGTTCACAGGCCAAGTGTTCCCAACTTACAGTTATTTTACACGCAGATTGGTTTGGGCAAGAGTAGCTTATAGGTTAGAGAGATGTTTTGTGTGAGATTTAATTTTTTTTTACACTGCTATTTCCAGCAACCAACAGCCCACATCTGGCAGCAATAATTTATTACCGCTATTCAGCAGTTTCAGCCTTCACTGCTTTGAATTGTGTAACTAAACTTTTTTGTCTTCTCTAGTCATCTCATGTAGTACATTGAAGATTAGTTGCTGCAGGTTCTGAACGCAACTTCCATTTGGTTGAGACACTATGCAGGCTGTGCAAATTAAACATCTAGATGATCAACACAATGGGTAAAATTAGTGTCAATTTTCTTTTTGTCTCACAGCTTGTTGTCCTTTGTTTGACTATTGTTCATACCATACCATGGCAATTAGTATTCGCAAACATGAGCCTTGGGATACTACCAAGGGCAAGGAACCTTTCTTCTCAGTTCTCCTCTTCAGCGTTCTTGACGAGGTAAGTTCATATGTTCGTCTCTCTGGCCCTATAGTAATAACTTCCACTACTACATGTGATACTCTGCTTTTCCTCAACAACCAATCGGTTGAGCTCCACCTCCCAATCAGGCTATGAAATATACTCTGACCAAAATTGTGTTATAAACATTAGATTAGAAAGGATATCATGGTCCTCATGTACGTATTTGGGAAGAAATCTGCTTTCCAATAATACAGCCTGTTTATAATACAATTTCTTCCCAAATTTAATTAGAAAGGAGCTCTAATCTTTACAAATCTAACCTTGTGGCGTTCCATCACACCACTCATTGTCCCTCAGGGTTCCCTTGACAACCTCAACAAGATTGAGCGAGCTTTTCTTTGGTCCGGCTCTGACAAGACCACCGGTGCCAAATGTAAAGTCAACTGGGACATGGTCTGCCGCCCCACCAGCTGCCCCACCAGCTATGGGGGTTTGGGTGTTCTTAACACCGAGAAATTTGCTCGTGCTTTGAGGCTCAGATGGCTTTGGTTTGAATGGAAAGAGCCATCCAAGCTTTGGGTCGGCCTGGGCAACCCTTGCACCGAGGAGGACCGTGATTTTTTCTACGCCTCCACTTTCATCATCGTGGGCAATGGGGCCAAAACGCCTTTTTGGGACTCCCCCTGGCTGCTTGGCCGCAAGCCGAAGGACATTGCACCTCTCGTCTTTGAGGCCTCGAGGAGAAAGAACTGGAAGGTGCGAGAGGCTATTACAGAGAATGCTTGGATGCTTACGATCAGACGAGACATTACCATCACTGGCCAGCATGTGCAGGAATTTTTCACCCTCTGGCTGCTCATCCATGACATACACCTCGACATCCACTTTGAGGATGACATCGTTTGGAAGCACTCTTCGGACGGCTCATATTCGGCGTCCACTGCATACAAGGCACAATTTCTGGGTTTGACGCTTTCCCCCATGGACTCCATGGTCTGGAAAATGTGGGCGCCCCCAAAGGTCAAATTCTTCTCTTGGCTGGCCTTACAAGATCGGATTTGGACCGCCGACAGGCTAGAGCGACGTGGCTGGGACAACTGCGGTCTTTGCCCGCTCTGTAAGAAGGTGCAGGAGTCGGGCGTCCACCTATTCGCCAAATGCCGCTTCACCTTGAGGCTTTGGCGGATGCTCATTGACAAGTATGGGCTTGCGCATCTGGACCCTTCTGACTGGCACCTTGAGGATTCCCTCCTCTCTTGGTGGGACAAGCGCACCAATTCGAGCATTCCAGATCGTCGAGCCATGACCTCCCTTATCATGCTCGTATCCTGGACAATTTGGAACGAAAGGAACGCTAGAGTCTTCCGCCACAAAGAGACGCCACCGCCAATCCTTCTCAAGCTTATTATAGATGAGGCCAACCTATAGGTTACTGCAGGGGCTAAACAATTAGGGAAAATTGTATCTCGCGAGTAATTGTCATGCCGTACTCCGGCCTTGTGTAACTCTACAAAACTTTATTCTCCTCTACTTTAATAGATGAGGCAAATCTTTTGCCTCCGTTTCGAAAAGAAAAAACCTTGTGGCGTTGGTGTGCCGATAATTTATTAGCATATTGTTAAGATGAGGAAGAATAATTATGTGCTGGTCAAGCTAAGAGCTAGTTGAACAGAGGAGATATCAATCAAACTTCCAGCAACACCAATGACATCTTGTTCCCAGGGCAATTTAAAGCCCAAGAATATATTTGCAAGGAGGAAAGCTTGAAATCTGAAACAGATACCTAGCAGTTCTCTATTGTCGCAGCCAGCGCCAAAGCAGAGGTAGGCTCTTCCAATATATATTTAAACCAAAACAGCAAGTAACAACTTGCTGAACAACAGGTTTACAAGCAAAAACAGAGATAGCACATGGAGCTAGAATACATGTGGAATATACAGGGAATGCGCGCAGATTGAAGAGCAGAGGCAGAGAGACAAAAAATACATACATCAGGAATATATAGGGAACGTGGATTGGCTATTTTTCTACCCATGCTCCAAATCCTGATGCTGACCGTTCAGTTCTGATATTTTGGAATGGAGGTAGTACAAGACATTGCTCAAGGCAATGCAACGTTTGATGTTTGGTGATGTATTTGCGATATATCAAATCAAAGAAACATACTCCCACCGTAAACATATATAAGACGTTTTAGATCACTACGTGCCTTCGGATAAGATGCTGATTCATCTACTATTGCTGCTGCTGGTGGTACCAACAAGGACCTGATTTCCCATCTTCATTCATCCTACTACTTTTATTTAGTTGTTGGTTGAATCTCAAAGTCAATGGGCCGGTACCATGTGATGTTTAAGCACAATGAATCAACGACAATGCAGAGGAATTAATCTTGTCTATCGACCTTGTAACGGACTCCAGCGTCTTCACCGACTTCAACTTGGTCTCCTGCAACTGGGCGTGCTTGAGCTGCAGCACCCTCTTCTCCTTCGCCTGCAGCAGCTGAGCGCGATTGAGTTCCTCTGCCAGTACATGCTCTCCTCCAGCAGCAGCCGGGCACGCTTGAGCTCCTCCTGCTGTACCCTGTTCTTCTCCCGTGGTTGAGCCGCTCCTCCTGCAGCTTGAGCTCCAACAACAACGTCCTGGCCATGCACAAGTACAAATTGTTCGTTGTAACAAATATGCCTGCCACTATTGTTGATAAGCATTCAAGAGGGACCATGTGAGGAAAGCAAATATGCCTGCATGTGAGTACCATAGCAATATAGCATATTAGACATTTGCTATGACAAAGATCATCCTACTACAGAACAGAGGTGTATAGGATGGCAATCAAGCAGTTTGGTGTCCACGAGGAATTGACCTTGGTACCAAAAAGGCTGCAGATTAACGTACTAGTTGGGCGGGCCTGACACATGTTATTCAATGGCCTCTCAAGCATGGGTGCAAGAAAGGTCAATCAATATACAAGGTTCAGATCACTGAATATATAGACAGTTAATCTCCAATTCTCGATGGATGGATGGACAGTGCAAAATTTCAAGTATTGCACAACCATTCCGTCTCCATCACCATCACCATATAATATATAGACATAGCAGAAATTTCTTCTCGGAAAGTAGAGAGGAGAGCGAGTGTGAGCTCACCTTGAAATCTGCGGCAAGAGAGGAGGGGCTTCAGTTTCAATTTCACTTTCACTTTCACGCGGAGGAGGAGGAGGCTGGACCTGGACGACGCCGGCGACGGATGCGTCGGTGGTGGAGAGGGGGGAGGACGAGCGGGACATGAGGACAGAGAAAGCGTTGCGGCGGCGACAGTATGGTGTGGCGGCGGCGACAGTATGGTGTGGCGGCGGCGGCGGCCGGAGAGCAGGCGTGGGCGGCGGATGTAGGTTTCTCTTGGAACTCAGCCCTGTAGACCCACTGAGCCAGCCCACCTCCACACTAGTCCACACGATCAAATCATCTAGGAGTATCCTCTAGTGTTTCTCAAAAAAAAAAATCCTCTAGTAATCCTCAAAACCCTCAAAAAAAAATCCTCTAGTTTCTCAAAAAAGAAAAAAAAATCCATACATACCCTCTTCCCCTAAACAATAATCTATACATACCCTGTTTAATTTCCAACTTCCTTTCTCTCCTTCCCACATCATTTTTGTTTACCTACTTATATATGTATATGGCTAACCTTTTTTTTTTCAATGTTGCCGTCTTACGTTGCAAGTTTGGGGTGTGAAGGAGACTTGACCTTGCTCGGTGGTATCACCGGACGAAGAGTAGGCCCGCAAGATAACTCTTGGGGATCCTTGCCGATCTACAGAAACAACATGCCTCGACAGATCAAGGTAACCTTCTGTGTCTATTTCATGTCATGTTACTTGAAGCCCACAATCAAGCAACAGAATTTCAGATGGATAGGTCGTCATGGCCTCGCACTAATCTTCGACCAGACACAACTCTGTTTCCTTGTCTTGGATCCATCACCGGCGAACAACATTGCATTGTCATTCCCCTAGGGTTCCATCCGAACGCGACCGAGATCAACGAGGCAGTGCTTCATGTTGACGGACACGCCCAACGATTCTTGGTGGTCTTGGTAGTGGAAGATGGTGAACACAAACAACAAAGACGAGTATTTCACCTGTGTTTACTCGTGGGGGACTGGTGTATATATGGGGGTAATGTCATATGAAAACCCATTACGTCCGATCTTCCGAACATCCTTCCCAGTGGAGTTTCCATGGATCCTGTAGTGCTTGTTGGGGGTCCCTTTCACTGATATGCCTCAAACATATTTATCATTATTTAGAATTAAATCCTATTATGTTATCATTTTTATATACTTTTTACTGTAATTTATATTGTTTTATGGACTAACTTATTAATCTAGTGCCCAGTGTTAGTTCCTGTTTGCTGATTGTTTTTGGTTTCACAGAAAATCAATATCTACAGAGGTCAAAAAGTAAAAGTGATTTGTTTCAAAACTTTACCAAAGTTCATTTGATAATGAATTTTCTGTTAAAAGTTAATGCTATCAGATTATTGGCGAACGGAGGGAGTACTTGGAGTAAATTGCAGAAAACCACCACTTTGAGGGCTAGGTTTTTAGAAAACACTAGGTTACAGTTTCTTGGCAAATTGCACCATATCTTGTGTAATTTTTTTTCAAAAACCACTGATTGGCAGATCTGGCTCGATTAAGTGTGTTTATGACAGATGGGGCCCATATTTCGCTGATGTGGCATAGCTTTTTACCAAAGACAACATTAGATGGGTAAAGAAGCGAAAACACCCCCAACACTTTTGTTAAAAACTCCTCTCCTTTCTAAAAAAATCTCTTCCTCCCCGATTCAGATCGGGATCTGTCACCCCTGCACACCATCGCCGTCCTCCTTCCAGCTCCTTGGATGCCCTGCCGGCCTGCCAGGTGGATGCCCTTCTCCTCCTCTCTCTATCTTTCCCCCGACAGATGCCCCGGCGTGCTCGCTAGCCTCAAGGGCCTCGGACGCCGCAAAGAACACAACGGTGAGTCTGACCACCCTGACCCTGCCGCTGGTGCCCCTTCCCAGCTTGAGCCGTGCGCGCCGCCCGAGCTGCACGCCACACTCGCCGTCGTGGTCGTCGGGACGGAGGACAGGAGGCCGCATCGGTCCGGCCACGTCCTCCGCTGTGGTGCTCGAGCAGGACACGTCCTCCGTCGTGGCCGAGAGTAAAAGCGGCACAACATCATGGTGTGGAGAGAGCATGCTAGTGCCAGCGGATGACCAGCCGCCAGGCCGTCCTCACCTTCATCCGCCTGTGCAGTTGTGCTGCTCGACCAAGGACGGCGGCAACGCAATGGCCGACCCGCCGCGCGACCGCCGCTCTGCTCCGCCGGTACCATCGCCACTTTGCTCGCTCGGTGCCGCCGCGCTCCGCGGAGGGAGGAGAGAGGAATATGCGCTCCGTGGCCACCGAGGACTGAGAAGGAGAGAGGAGGCTGCGGCATCTCAGGCGATGGAGTGGCTGCCCGGCCTCCTGTGCATCGGCGCCGAGCGGAGGATCTGGCGGCGAAGGGAGAGATGGGGATCGAAGGGAGAGAAGGGATCTAAGGGAGTGGGGGCTAATTGCATTTTTTTCTTTTTGATTCAGGGGTGTCTGTGTAAAATGTAAGGACTAGTTTGTAAATTCAAATTAAAATTGATCTGGCACAAAATATTATGCCACGTAGGCAAAAAAGGGCCCCACCTGTCATAAGCGTGTTCAAACGAGGCTTATCCGCCGATCAGTGATTTTTGCAAAATGTTTACGAAAGACATGGTGCAATTTGTCAGGAAACTGTAACCTAGTGTTTTCTGAAAACGTAGCCCTCAAAGTGATGATTTTGTGCAATTTACTCGGAGTACTTGTTTGTCTGGGTATTAAGGTGGTGACCGACAGGTGATCCGTGTCCTCCAGATGGTTTGTGTGTTGCTATGGTGCATCCTATCACTGGTGAATGGAGAAAGAAGTTCAGTACCAACCATGCTTAAAGGTGGGCATGATTACAGACTTACTAGTTCTTGAATTTCCAGCAGTAGCTTTAGCATGGAGAATTTTTCTTAGTCTATATATCCAGGCGAAAGACCGAACAATTTAGTATCTTGCTTGAAGACAAGTATAGGGAAAATTCTAATATTTTTTCTCTATCCAGACCAAACCAAACCGAACTGATTTCCATCTCAATCCAGTAGAGACCAAACCAATAGAAATCAAATCAAAAACCAATCCAAAAACTAGGTTTCGGTCCAAACTATTTCCAGGCTTTAAGTCCAGCTGGTAACTCAGAATCATACATGAGATGGTCTCCACTGCCACTTTTACTTTCAGAGGTGTAGATATAACATTTGGAGCATGTCAACCCTAGCCGCGTCAGCAGTCTCGGGCAACCCACCGCCGTCCATCTCCATGGCCACGTGCTGTTGGAACTCGGCACCATCCTTGTTTTCCACCGTAATCCTTGCAGCGTTCCTCATATACCTGTCCCGCAGGCCCCGAGCGTCGGCCGCAAGCGCGTCGGCCTGTGCGCGGCGTTGGTCGCACCACGCGGCCTGGCTCCGAAGCTCGGCCACAAGCTCCTCCTCGCCGGGCCTTGTGGCGAACACGTCGGCGCCGTGCCAGAGGTCGTCCCCGTCCTCCTCCATCTCGCGGGCGAGCTTGACGGCGGTTTGCTCGATGTAGTCCACCCGGTCCAGCAGCTGCGCGATGGAGGGGAACTCCTGCAGCTGCAGCGCCCTGCTCACCTCAGACTGCATGCTTGTGAGGTCGGCCTCCACCTGCGGATCGACGATGTCGTCGTCTACCAGGGACCTGATATCCTCGTCGGTGTAACGGGCCACCACCGCCACCATGGTCGCCTCCATCAAGATCCTGGTATTTCCTTGTTTTTTTGAGGGAGTACGAGATGTACTACCTAACATATCTGCCATGGCCGTGGAGCTCCGCCGTATATATAGATGTACGCAGTGGATGTATGTATGGATGTACGCCCAGAAATCCGATTCCTACTGTGGGCATGTGATGTGTTTGTCAGTTTTTTTTTTTGCCAATTCCTAGATTACCCCTCGTGCTGTAAACCTAGCCCAACCCCAACCCCAGCCCTGTCAACTACCTCCCCCGCTCGAGTCGATCCGCCGCTCGCTGACCGCCCCTACTTCCTCCGCCGTCACAGCCGTCGTCCACTGCTCGCCCATCATCAGGTGAACAGGATGACGGCCAGCCTCGGACCCCGCTGCCGTCCCTGCTCGCCGGCGGCCGGTCCACTGGAGGACGAAGACCTGCTCTGCGAGATCCTACTCTGCCTCCCTCCGCAGCCCTCTTCCCTCCCGCGCGCCTCCGCCGTCTGCAAGCGCTGGCGCCGCCTCGTCTCTGACCCCGACTTCTCCCGCCGCTTCTGCCACCACCACCGCCGAAACCCTCCCGTCCTCGGCTTGTTCATCAGAGGCGGCGACGCCATCCCCTTCGAACCTACTCTCGATGCCCCCAATCGTGTCCCGCCTGGGCGCTTCTCCTTGCCGCGCCGCGAGGGCGCCATTTTCATCTCCCTTGGATGCCGCCATGGCCTCGTACTCATCTTAAACATACGGCCGATCCAGGTCCTGGTGTGGGATCCCATCAATGGCAAACAGCACCGCCTTGACATACCCACATGGTTTCTGACGCATGGGACGAAGTCCATGAATGGAGCAGTGCTTCGTGCCGCCCGAGATATCCAACAATTTCATGTGGTCTTGACAGTGGTAGACAACGTCGACGAACAACACAGACGGGCGCTCGCCTGTGTTTACTCGTCCAAGACCGGCATATGGGGTGATCTTATATCAGCACCGGTCCCATCCAAGGTTCCCACCTCGCTTCTTATAAGTGATGATGCCACCATGGTTTGTACCATAAGGCCCGGTGTGCTTCTTGGGGATTCACTTTACTGGATTCTTAGTGGGAATTTTGCTGGAATTCTCAACTTTGATTTGAAGAAGCAAAGCCTAGCTGTGATAGAGGTGCCACGACATATACTTCAAAATGGGTTTTACAACTCCTGGATTGTGCGGGCAGAGGGTGGTGGCCTCGGTTTACTCTGGAAAATCGACCATAGTTTCCAATTGTGGAAGAGAAAGACTGATTGTGATGCTGTTGTTTCATGGGTTCTTGAAAGAACTATTGAACTCAATAATCTACTTCCCCTCTGTGCAATATGGAGCCAAATAATTCTAGGGTTCGCCGAGGAGAATAATGCGGTGTTCGTGTGGACAGACGGCCTCCTCTTTATGGTTCATCTTGATTCATTGCAGTTCAAGGAACTTTGCGAGCCCAGAACCATTTCTTACTATCATCCATTCGAAAGTGTCTACATTCCAGGTAATAGCATGCCTTCACATATACACTAAAGCTAGTACAAAGTTGAGTCACTTATTTTCGGACGGAGGGAGTAACTTGTAACTTTGTACCAAGCCAAGGTTGACAGAATTATGATTCACACCCTTTTGTGTTAGGTTAAGCTTTTTAATTAACTACTGCCATATATTCATTTTTTCCTTTGCTGCTTGATGACCTCTTAACATGTCACGATTTTGTTTCTGCAGTATTTCTGTTTTGATTCTTACATAGATAAAATAAATCAGTTAGTGGTGTCTAATTTTTTCGTGTGCTTTCTAGTCAGGTGGTGGGTTGAAATTGGTGTACTGTTAGACTTATATATTTTGTTGTTCAGGTCAAAGCTAGCAAACTGTCTTTTATCAGGTTATTATATCAATGTGCATACAGTAAAAAAAAAATGGACACCAAATTCGCAGATTCTTTGTTTAATATTGAACTAAATTTCCCTCTTGCATGTTGATTCACATATGCAAGAATTGTATAATGGTAGTTCTAGTGCATATAGCTGCAGTGCAGTTTTTTCTCACTCAAGATAGGATATTTAGCAGTTGGAAGTTGAAGACAACTAGTTAAAAAACCGCTTGAACCAACTGACATGTCAAATAAGTAGCTCAATAGATGTAGTTGGATGGTAGTTCTATTTCGTTCATTTAATATTTACATCATCTGCCAATCTTGCTACTAATCTGGAGTCCATAGTGTCAAATATGTTTGTAATTGGCGGATAATTGTTCATTTTATCTCTTTTAGGAGAGTACGTCTTGTGAGTAGCAAATTCACTTCTACCAGTGTGTACACCCAGCCCCGGGACAGGGCCACCACATCCGACCCAGCGTATGTACAGCGACGACTCGCAAGAAGACCGTCAGCAGTCCAAGACATTGATTCTACTGAACAAGTGTCCTACTAATACAATTGTATTGAATTTATTTCAGTTTGGTTGCTACAGCTGACTTTCAACATTAATATCTTTGTATGTGAGAGGAAAAGAACTAGTACTTCAGTACGTATGGCTGTGTGAACTATTTCAGATAACCTCCCTTATTACGTTCACACCACCTTAAAGCTGAAACTAGAGTTGTATGTTGTTTGCTGTTAGAAAAAATAAATTTGCCTTCTATTGATCTGTGCATCTCCTGTCACATGCCATTCCTTTATTAGCTTATTTGTTGCATTGGTATTTCACGTCACTTCCTAATTTACTTGTAACACAGATTGAATGTGCTTCGACAGATGTAATCATATATCAAGGAAACATCCACGTCTAAGTTGTTCTAGATATATTTATATTGGTTTATACCTCGCTCATAATACCATTTTGTTTTATTTATGACATAAGAAATCTTTGCCTTCTTGAACCACTATACAGTGAAGTTTCCTTTTTGTTGGGATTGCATTATGGTCAACTAATTCGATAGAATTTTTTACCAAGAGAGGAGGCTAAAGAAGGAAACAAAAGTACACTCGCTAAATTTAATTTCCTTCGTCAAGGAAATAGGGGGGAAAATTCCTCTTATAAATCTCCTGCTTCTATTGCACTAAGCTTTTGGTCACCATTTGTGATCTTATTCCAGGATCCATGCTACGCATGCCCCTACATTTGTCCTCCGGAGTCTTGCTGTTTATGTCTTGGCAGCTCGGATTATATAGTTGTAATTACTACGAACATTGTTGTTTATGTAGTCATGCCATGTATTTGTGAATCTCGAGATTTCCCTTAATTACTGAAAAATATATGTTTACATTTATGCAAATTTAATATGTTTTATGTGGCCAATTATTTACAAAGTTTCTTATAGTTTTATTGTATAAATAGACGGGCGCAGCAACGCGCGCAGTCAATGATCTAGTGATCATTATATAGGCATCATGTCCAAGATTAGTAGATCGACTCCTGCCTGCATCTACTACTATTAGTCCGCACATCGACCGCTATCCAACATGCATCTAGTGTATTAAGTTCATGGAAAAACGGAGTAATGCAATGAGAACGATGACATGATGTACACAAGATCCATTTATCTATTTATTTAGATATAGACCCCATCTTGTTATCTTTAGTAGCAACGATACATATGTGTCGGTTCCCCTTCTGTCACTGGGATCAAGCACCGTAAAATCGAACCCACACTACGAAGCACCTCTTCCCATTGCAAGATAAATAGATCAAGTTGGCCAAACAAAACCCAAATAACTTTCATGGATAAAAACATAGATCTGATCATAAACTCAAAGTTCATCGGATACCAACAAACACAATGAAAAAAGGCTTACATCATATGGATCTCCAAGAGACCATTGTATTGATAATCAAGAGAGAGAGGAAGCCATCTAGCTACTAACTACGGACCTGTAGGTCTACAAAGAACTACTCACGCATCATCGGAGAGGCACCAATGGAAGTGGCAAACCCCTCTGTGATGGTCCCTAGGTTGGATCTGGTGGTTCTGAACTCTGCGGCGGCTGGAATTGATTTTCATCGACTCCCATAGGGTTTTTGGAATATTGGGGTATTTATAGAGCAAAGAGGCAGTTCAGGGGGCACCCGAGGTGGGCACAACCCACCAGGACGCGCCAGGGCCTCCTGGCGCGCCCTGGTGGGTGCTGCTCCCCTCAAGGCACCCCCAGGTGCTTTCCTTGGCCCACTGGATGTCTTCTGACCCAAAAAAATCCTCAAGAAGTTTCGCTGCGTTTGGACTCCGTTTGATGTTGATTTCCTACGATGTAAAAAACATGAAGAAAACAACAACTGGCACTGGGCACTATGTCAATAGTTAGTACTAAAAAATAATATAAAATGACTATAGAATGATTGTAGAACATCCAAGAATAATAATATAACAACATGGAACAATCAAAAATTATAGATACGTTGAAGATGTATGAAATACGCACACATGGTTGCATGTTCATTTAAGCATTTAACTGGACTACACTTGTTCAGTCCGCTGCAGATGCAGTCGCGGCGTCAGTGGCAGCATCTGTAGGTGCAACATTGCCCCCTTCTTGAAATAGAGGTCCATCCCAAATGGATGTCGTAGGGTAGTGCTGACAAAGGATGGCGTAGTCCTCCCAGGTTGTTGCTATGGCGGCATACGCGACCACTAAATTGCACGACTAGTACATCTCCTTTCTTCATCATCCGCCGCTCCACAATTGCCACAAGTTCAGACTCCCGCCGACGAGGTCAGGAACTCGACGTAGGGGAGAACACTGGTGTGTAATCCGGAGTGAATAGCTTCAGTTGAGAGACGTGGAACACCAGGGTGATGAGATGAGAATTCACCATGTGACATGTTCACCACATCCCAAACTGGATTGCTGCCTATTGCACCATGGTCATGCACATCACCCTCAAGGTAATGATACCCTAGTTTTCCTTGAGCAAGTTGGGTTGTGACATGAGAATTCGCCATGTGACGCGTTCACCACACCCCGAACTAGATTGCTACCTGTTGCACCATGGTCATGTACATCACCCTCTGCCCGCCGCTTTGGTGTATGCGAGCCTACATCACGCTGGTCGTGACCAGACTGCAGGCCCCGCGCGCCACTGGAGGCTCCACGTTAGCGTCCACCTCCTTGTCGTGATAGCTGGCCGGAATCTTGATGGTATCGGCGTGTGGATCGTGGGATGACGGTGTCGCTCGGTTGTGGCGCATTGTGATAGAGTCAATCTAGTAGATCTCAGGTAGGGCGTCCAAAGCTAGTATCCTTGGCACGATGATAAGAGTGGACACAGGGATTTGGGCCCTTTCGAAGAGATAATGCGCTATGTCATGTTTTGATTGTATTGATTTTTAGGGCGTACAGAGTATAGGTTGATCTAGCATGAGATCGACTGTTTATGAGTTTTGATCTACCGTTCTCACCCCTCGGTTTATATAGATACCAGAGATGCATAGGCAAACGCATAGGTCGGTTACATCTAAGGGTAAATGTGACGAAGACAACCTCTAAGTCTTGAAGTACGCGCAAATTCTTCGGAAGATGTCCTCCTTGGCGCTCCTGGGCCCGACAAACGTGACCCACTGGTTGATTATAATGGGGGTCCTCGGCCAGGCCCATATAGCTGGGAGCTCACGTGGCTAGCATCCCCTAGTCTAGGACACCATCACGGCGCAACATGCACGCCACGGACGCGAACAAGCGCTCTGTGCATACATTATGTTCGATTAAATGTCCACACCAAAGATAGATTAAAAAAAGAGAGGAAAACATTGCGACGTGGACATGACTAGGTCAAAACCACCACGAGTCCGTATAGTACTGCTTCAGTTGAGTCGAGGGATGAAACTTCTCCGGTTTGGAAAGTTCAACCTGTAAGTTGTCCGGTTTTGAAGTGAAGGGACGAAATATGCACTTGTCAATTAGTTGAAGGGCTAAAAGTAGTCTTTTCTCTTCTTCTTCTTCTTCTTCTTCTTCTTCTTCTTCTTCTTCTTCTTCTTCTTGTAAAATCCTGCTAGCTAGAACCAAGAACTGCCAATATTTATTTGTGAGAAAAATAGCTAGACTACTATTGGGGAAGGAGCATGATGCATGCATGATCAAAGCATTCCTTTCTACTAGAACCATTTCTCCTCTCCTCCTTTTATTTAATTGACAAGTTCATTTCATTGATCATGCTTTGCATACTGCTGGTTTATGCACCATAGCATACTGCTGGTTGCACCTACCTAGCACGTTCATTTATGCATGTTTGCTTATTATTATTGGGCATGTGAGGAGCTCAATTAGTTGAGCACCCTGCAGCTGAGCCTGACGTTGCCGTCGGGGTTGAGGTCCAGCTGCCCCATCCTCCCCATCCCCTGCACGAACGTGTTGAGGAAGGCGTCCGGGGAGTCGGCGAACTGGTTCACACACATGGCCGTCTGGCGTGACCCGGTGAGCAGCCCCCTCCTGGCCTGCAGGCCCTTGAAGTACTCCCTCCGTCCGGAAATACTTGTCGCATAAATAGATAAAATTGAATGTATCTAGAACTAAAATACATCTAAATACATCCGTTTCCACGACAAGTATTTCCGGACGGAGGGAGTACTCGGCGTCGAAGGCGTTGCTGGTGCCGTCGAGCTTCGGCCTTGCAGGTCTAATAGCCACCTTCGCCTCCCCATTCATGGTCACCACCGTCACCACTACCGCCATATCCGTATCCACCTCCTCCTCCTCCTCCTCCTCCTCCTCCTCCTCCTCTACGACCTCGTGCCGCCGCGCCACCGGCCGCCACGAGCAGCAGCAGCACGGACACTACGGCAGCGGTTGCGCGAGTGACATGCGGCTGCTTCATGCTCACCATGGTCATCTTGCCTTTTTGTTGTGATAGTCTATGGTTAATTTGGATTTGGATCGAACGGAAGGCACGGGCCCTCAAAATTGATATATTGTATTGTATGTGTGGCCGGTACACCTCCAAATTGTTTCTCTTACTTCTGATACCCCATATACCACTATCTTCAAAAAAAGTGCAGTAAGCCGGCTTCAGGCTGTCAAAATCACCCAAAGCACCCAGCACCAACATGAGCAGCAACCCTGCATCTCAAAGTGCAGCTTCGTACCACCCATCATGAAAACTAAAAATGGCATTTAGTTTAACTTTGTGGCAGCAGAAATATGGCCCCTGCAAACTAGCTAGTAGAAATCCTAGCTGAAACTGCTCCTTGCTTCATATCTTAAATGATATATATTTTTTCCCAAAGTGTTCTCTTTAGTTGTTACTGAAACCTCAGTATATGTATATATCTTGAGAAAAGTGCTGTAAGAGTCATGCTCTGTTGGTAAGAGAAAGCACAGAAATGGGCAAAAACCACAGTTTGATTCCTTTTTCTATAACCGAAGGCATCAAATGCTTGCTTAAGAAGGCAAAACTGAACGCCACCGATTTGGCTGGAAATGTAATGTATCCTCTCAACACCCCATACCTCAAATCTGCATGATCATAAAGAGGCCGTGATCATGCATGCTATGAGTAGCACTGTGCACAACGGAATGGAATATGATCGAGTGGAAACATGAAAGAGATGTCCTTATTTTTTAAAAATTTACGAGACAGTTGAAGCAGTACATGAGAAGACCAAATTATATTCTCTACCTTCTCCACACCTTGGTTGAGTGTGGTTTTCTGTAGCTCAGGCTACACGGTACCCCTTATCTTTACCATCCATTTCTGCATCGCGATCCGTGACGTATTTGTTTTTTTTTTTGTTTCTCTCAAACGACACAACATATAAACTTCAAATTTTGCAGAACAACAATACATTCTAACTACAATCTGGGGAAAAACTTTCAGATTTTTTTCATGCATTTTAAATGCTTAAAATAATATTTTTAGTCAAACAAAATCTCATTTTCTATATTTATATCAGACAAAAAATCTGAAAGTTTTGTCACACATTGATGTTCTAATGTTTGTTCGATCTGCAAAGTTTGAAGTTCATATGTTGTTTAATTTTAGAGAAATAAAAAAGATAAATCTGCTTGTTGTAAGTTAGTTGGAGTGTACGGATCTCAAAGCAAGGCTGGAGGGTTGAGGATAAGAGGTTCCGTATAACCTGAGCTACAAAGAAACTTTGTGGCCTTGGTAACAGAGCCTTTTGCTTTGCTCAATTTCTCAGTCTCAGAGGGTGCTTGGATACGTTTTAGTCTCATGAGTAAAAGTAGTGGGACTAAAACTTGCTAGCCTCACCCATGCTTGGATCCAAATACTAAAGAGATTAAAATCAAGTTAATGAGCATTTATTATCCTCTAAACCCTCCAATCCAGAATTCGCATGTGTTAAAAGAAAGGAGTTAAATGAGAAGAGAGAGGACTAATCTACATTTTAGTAGGGGTATCCCTGACTAAAAAAAATTAGTCTCAAGACTAGGTTTAGCCCCTCTTTAGTCAGGGGTGCTTAGAACTTTAGCCTCTTAAAAAGATTATTTTTAGTCAGACTAAAATAAGTCCCTTGCATCCAAGCACCCTCTCAGCTTGCTAAAACTACTCTCCATGTTTTATTTCAAAAATAATTGTTTGTTCACAGCTAAAATAGATTACTGGATTCTATTTTTAGCAACACAATAAAACACAGAGTTGCGTGTGGAACGCATGCAGAAGAAGAAACCAAACCAGAGCAGAAGAAACCAAACCAGAGTAGAATAAAGAATTATATTCCTTGGAGACCTTGCTTATCTGGCTCCTCGCTGCCAAATGCATAAAATGTAGCATTAGCAAGTTAAATAAGGTAAACTACCTTAGCTTGCTCTGCCGCACACTCGCTCGTCTCTTTGATTGGGGTAGCGGCTGGTCTCAAGTGAGGTGGTGCCAAGGTCTTGGATGCCGGGGCGGCGACCCTGGTGGTGGTAGCGCGGTGCTCTTGGGCAGAGCCCGTGGCTTGGTGTGCTGTCCGCTCGCCATGGCCGTGTGGGCGGCGTGGTAGCCGGGGTGTGGCGGACGGTGGCGGTGAGTGTTGGCCGAGGTGAAAACCCGCTCTATGTTCGGACGGACCGGCGGCTGCGAAGATCGTTCCTTTCTTGAAGGCGTCGTCGTGGCTCTCATTACTCATCATGCAGCTTCAGGGGAAACTCTGATCCTTGGATTGGGCGGTGGTGGCACTCCGGTGTCGTACCCTTCCTAAAGGCGCCGCCTTGGAGCTCATGGATCGTCATATGTAGCTTCATCTTTGTGGTGGTAGTGCTAGGGATGGTGTTGCTGCGCTTAGCGCCTTTGTATCCTGCCTTGGGTGTGTGCGTGTGTTGTGGTGGCGTGTGTTTGTACTGGGTGCTTGTTGTCAGTGTTTTATATATAAAGCGGAGCGAAAACCTTTTTCGGTAAAACCTGTATACTGAGACAAAGATCTTTTCTTAGAGTATTCATTTTGCCTCTCTTTTATGGTCGAGAGCACCACGGACGTGGGAGTAGTACACTTCTTTTTTGCAAAACGCCGATTAAGTTTTTTGTTGCTGTTTTTCATCATTTTACCGCTATTCCAACATTCAGAGTCTGAACCCTGCTCGCTTCTCTGCTCTTGCGCCAAACTCTTGCGTACAAGTACAACAATAACATGTCTTGGAGATGCACACTGAATCTGACAGACAGACTCTTGCGCCCAAAATTATGAGGATCGATGGAGCGCCAAAAATGATTGCTTGGCTGAGCTGTCCTGCCAGCGGCCTTCTCACTCTTCGTAATTGGTTCACACTGATCCTAATTGGCCTCATCTGGCTCAAACTGCAGCAGCTTTCATTCTAGCAGCCCTAAAGATTAAACCACATTCAACAGTGTTCCAGTTTGAAAACAATCACAGAAGCAAAACACACAAGAGGCTGCTAGTCTGAACCCTGAAAACCAGTAAGTTGTTTTCCTTACTTCTGAACCCCAAACACAGCCTTTTTAAGAAAAAAATGCAGTAATCAGGATTGCAGATTCAGGATCTGCTGCGCACTGCAATAGATACATTTTAAACAATTAATCCTCAAAGTCCTCATCAGAACTAAAAATGACATTTAGTTTAACTTGCTTTTTGAATTTTTTTAGTTTAACTTTGTGGCAGTCGAAAACACTAACCCATCAAAGGTGTAGAAACCCGCAACCAACTTCAGCAAACTAACTAGTACTTTACTTCTGAATGCAAAACCAGATCTGCCTTTTCATTGTTCAAACTAGTTAAGATGCACCAAAACACACAAATGCATATATACACAAAATGTCTTAGAGACGTACGTCGATTTTGTCACATTTCATAACTTACAACAAGTTTATGATGGAGCAAACTGGGAACTGACCATTATCAACACAAATATTGGAAATAATTGATGGAACAAAACTATATAAAAAAGGGAGTTGCGGCCATAGTGAGATTGATAGAGACAGTGAGGCGAAGGGATGCAGTAAACACCACATTTATTTTCTTTCCTTTTTGCCGACAAGTCTCATCCTCCAGTATTCCAACTTCCAAATAATGTAGCTATGGGTTCCTGCGAACAAAACATGGTCAGTAGAGCAAATTTGGTAGGGAGAGGGAGACAAGTGTTTCAACTTAACACACACAACACGGAAGCACTCCTACATCGATAGGTTAGCAAATTTTCAAGANTAAAAATGACATTTAGTTTAACTTGCTTTTTGAATTTTTTTAGTTTAACTTTGTGGCAGTCGAAAACACTAACCCATCAAAGGTGTAGAAACCCGCAACCAACTTCAGCAAACTAACTAGTACTTTACTTCTGAATGCAAAACCAGATCTGCCTTTTCATTGTTCAAACTAGTTAAGATGCACCAAAACACACAAATGCATATATACACAAAATGTCTTAGAGACGTACGTCGATTTTGTCACATTTCATAACTTACAACAAGTTTATGATGGAGCAAACTGGGAACTGACCATTATCAACACAAATATTGGAAATAATTGATGGAACAAAACTATATAAAAAAGGGAGTTGCGGCCATAGTGAGATTGATAGAGACAGTGAGGCGAAGGGATGCAGTAAACACCACATTTATTTTCTTTCCTTTTTGCCGACAAGTCTCATCCTCCAGTATTCCAACTTCCAAATAATGTAGCTATGGGTTCCTGCGAACAAAACATGGTCAGTAGAGCAAATTTGGTAGGGAGAGGGAGACAAGTGTTTCAACTTAACACACACAACACGGAAGCACTCCTACATCGATAGGTTAGCAAATTTTCAAGATTCCATCAGTAATAGACAGCACAGTTTCCTTTGGTGAAATAAAAACAGATCAAGATATACAATACATGTAGGTAGGTGTCCTCAACAAGTAACTTTAAGTTGGGAACATGTAAGGAATTTAAGTTGGATTCTTACAGCATAATACATGAGTTATTTCCAGAATATAAGGAATTTCAACCAAGTGGTCAGCTTGGTAAGTTATCCACAAAAAATTACAATCACTGATAAGGAATTTCAAACAGCATATAAGTAAAAGTTGGACAAGAGACAAGTGTTAGCACAAATACCTTAGGCAGCTGTATCATCTATTGATCTGCTCTGCTTCCTCTAAGTTTGGACATTTGAGTATCATCGCCTTTTCTATTTGTGCAACTGCGTTTGCTCCGCCAATTGAAACTAGGTTTGGACAATCCTGAATCACCAAGTTCTCAAGAGAAGCGAGATAACTGTGCCAAATGTTGCCTGGAATGGATGTTATACCATTGCATCCACCAATTTCAAGTGAGACAAGGGATGTGAGGCTCTGTAGGCAGCTCGGAACACATGGAGAGATATTCCCACACCACTGTAAGCTGAGCCTTTGGAGAGATGATGGCAACACCAAGCCTCTTTGCCAGTTGAGACTTGGGCAGTTATCAACCACCAGATGTTTCAGATTAGGCGAACTCCCAAACCTTTCAAATGGCAGGGATAGTAACTCGAGACAATCTGTGACGTGAATTTCCTCAATAGCAAGTAGACATTCTTGTGTTAAGAGATCATCAAGGGTTAACAATTTATAACAATATTTAACTGTTAGGACAGTAAGGGATGAGAATGTTGTAATGCTGCCTCCGACAGATGTAAGAGATTGGCAAATGATGGTTAACTCCCGTAGAGATGGAAGACTCCACGTTTGTAGTTGGATGGTCGTGACACGCCCACTTGCTAAATAAAACTAGGTGAGGGAGCAGCAATCAATATTGCAAAAGAGACCAGCACCACGCAGGATGAGCTTTTTAAGGGACGACGATACCAGTCTTTGGGAGCGGATGTTTGGACAAGAGCCGATGTCCAGCTCTTCAAGGAAATGCAAATCCCCAAACTTTTCAGTTGGTATTGTTGCCAACATAGTGCAATATTCAATTCTGATTTTCTTGATGGCTGGTACATACTCTGGATGCAGAAATTGTTCCAGGCTTGATATATTTTCGTTCCTCTCAATGGTTAGGTCTGTCACTGACAGTGATGGGAAGGTACCAATTGCGTGTATATCATTTAAGTTTATCCTCCGTGAATCAAGAGTAAATCCATGTAGTTCGAATTTTTGTAAACCGGTCAACTTACCAAAGTCATTGGACAAGTTTTCTAGCATGCATTTCTTGGCTTTTAAAATCTGCAGATTATATAGCCAACAGAAAGATGAAGGAATCCTCTTTAAAGGACAAGCTCTGGAGATTTCAAGGTACCGAAGATGCTTCCAGTTGCCAATATTATCTGGTAACTTATTTGTGAAGGCACAAGAAATAACACGCATACGCAAAAGATTAGTACACCAATGAGCCATTGCAAAACATGTCTTTTGCCCTAAATTCTTCTTGCAAATTAGGGTACGCAGCTTCGTGTACTTGCATAGTGTCAACAAGTTGGAATCATCAAAGTCGTGGCTAGGGAGTACGTAAAGATGACGAACATTCTGGGGAATGTTATCAAAGTCACTCTTATTTCTTAAGATGAAGAGGTCGTGCTCAGAAACCTTTTGAGCCATGTCATGCAGCAAGTCATGGATTACATATCCACCACCAACTTTTTGAAAGAAGGACCGTGCTACAAGGTCTTCAAAATAGCGATGGCCAATAACTTTAATTGGAACACCACCTTGCGGTTCCACAAAGCCTTCTGCTACCCAAATTTCAGCCAAGCGTTCCTTCTGGAATTTGTAATCTTTTGGGTACACAGCACAAAATGCGAAACACTGCTTCAAATAGAATGGTAAATACATGTAGTTCAACCGAAGCGCAGGCAAAATATCTGTCTCCTCTTGTCTCAACTCCCACAGTTGACTCTCAAGTATAAAATTCCAATGTGATGCTTGAAGATCCATGCTTAACATACGTCCCAACGTTTTGGCAGCCAAAGGAGAACCCTTCAGTTTACGAAGTATTCCTCTACCAATGCGCTCTAACTCGGCATCATTGTTAGACTCCTCAGATCCAAACGCACACAATTTGAAGAAATTCCAAAAGACGTCATCCTTTAGACCTTCTAAGTTAACCGGATCCATTGTGCGCACCCCCTCAATAACTTTTGGACATCTAGTGGTGACCAACATCATACTTCCCTCTTGGACATTTCTAAAAGGTGCACAAAACCTCTTCCAACACTGTCCATTTTCCTTCAAGGCTTCATCCCACATGTCATCTAGGACTATCAGTAACCTTTTGTTTTCCACTTTGTTTGAAAGAGCATGCTGAAGAGAATCCAGATTATCGTTTGTTCCCTCATTTCTAGTACAGGATTGTATGGCCTCTTTAGTTAGCCTCTTCACATCAAAGTCATCTGAGACACAAACCCAAATTATCAGGTCAAAGTGGGACCTCACTCGTTGATGGCTGCAGATAAGCTGGGCCAAAGTAGTCTTTCCAACACCACCAATTCCAGCTATTGGCAAAACAGGAAGACAAAATATTCTTGATGTGTTACCAACATGGTTGCTTGTTGATACATTGATTGATCTAGTTGCTCTCTTGCGTTTTGAATTCTCAGGTACATTGAGAAATCTCAATAATTGCTCCAGCTCCTTATCACGACCAAATATTTGTGTTTCACTTGGGAAAGAGGTGGTCTCCGGCCTGACAAATTTTTCAAATCGCTGTGTAACTCCATGAAGCCCGATATCCTTTAGCTGACGCGAAATACGATCCAATCTCAATTGGGCATCATTCAGCTTATTGAAGCTACCTTGGATTACAATATCAAAGAATTCAATGAAAGGAGACTCGCCTGCATCGCCCTCCACTTGCACCTTCTTCTCATACCAACTAAACTCATCAATAAGGTCCTCGGCGTCAGACACTGAATCCTTGAGTTTCGGAAGGAGACTTGCCACAACGTCATCATGGCTCCTCCACTCTGCTTTATTAATGAGGTCATGCATTATGGGAAGAGTATCCCTGAGACCTTGTAGGCCACTCTCCAACTGTGATACACGACCTTGGAGATCTTGCTGCTGTGAGCCACTCCATCGGGAGTGCAGAGATGAAATGGCGGATTTGGCCCACTGAAACAAAGTGATACACTCATTGATGGCACCGATGACCCCAATGGAAGATAAGCTCATGTTGGCTAGAATCTGGACATCTATTTTTCAAGCTACGAGCAAACAATGGATGTAATTAGCATTACAGAAACACAGGCGCACAACTCGCATTATGGAAGTAAATTTTGCAGTCATACAATATAAAACAAGCCAACAATTCTAGCAATCATTTCCCTCCGATATGTTTCCAACAAAGTTTTCATGAAATTAGGCAAGGAAACTTTGTCATGAAATTAGTCTCAACTGATACATCAGCAAAATAACAAGCTAGTGAAACATCGCGAATGATCTTGCAGTGACAATAAAGTTATTAAGTTTCAGTATGTTTTTGCAATTATTAACAAACATATTGTTCTTTGACTAGAAATCCTGTATGTATTTGCATACATAATGAAATGTATGTTGTGACGTGAGATATACACTGCATATTGAAATCAAAATGTATTATATTCACATACGGAGCCGAGAGAAAGAAAAGCCTGGGGAGGACCGCGCACAACAGAACAGAATATGATGGAGTCGAAACATGAAAGAGAAGACAAAATTATCTTCATGTTTTATGAACTAGGAGCATAATTGGTTTGATGCCAAAAATTGGCATGCCAATGTTCGGCATGGTGCCAAATATTGGCTACTCATTGATTGGGTATCAAGTTGTCTTGCCTATCTCACATAAAGTTGCCAACATTTGGCAAGTCTTGGTATTGCCAATATTTGGCAATGCTAACATTTGGCTAGCCAAATATTGGTAGCAGACCAATCATGCTCTAGAAGCAGTACACATGTTGGGGATATTCCCCATGGGTTGACCCGGTTAGGAGGAATGACCCAACATAGAGCCTACCGGCTCATGGGTCACTTCGACCCACCGGATCAACACAGGCGACGGAAGGGCCTAGAAGCCTAGGGTGTAACTCGGCGGGAGGCTGGCTCATGGAGGAGTTTGATTGGCCAGCTCACGAAGACCCAAATATGAAGATTCTCCTTACTTGGAGGCAAGACAAGTAGGGAAAAAGTAGGACACGGGTTGTATTACGACCCGTGATCTATTGTAAATTTAGGGAACTCGATCTATTATATAAAGGGGAGCCCCTAGGACGAAAAGAGTAAGTTGCAATCTCTCGAAAGCTAGGTTAGCGAATCCGCATCCTTGTAATCGAGATCTCCTTGTAATCGAGACCAAATTATCTACATGATTTATGAATTTATTTATGAACTAGAAGCAGTACACGAGAAGACCAAATTATCTTCTCTGCCTCCTCCACACCTTCACAACACAGTCGTTTGCTTGCTGAAATTTCCCTTGAGTTCTCTTCTTTGAAAAAACAGGTTGTTCAGAGCTAAAATAGGTTGGTGGATTCTATTTTTAACAACACAAAGGAGAATCAAAGAGGAAGCTCACCTGTACCGGCGCTTCTTGCCGTCGACGAGCAGCGAGAAGTGCGCAGCCCCAACAGGAGGAGGAGGAGAAAAATACAGAGAGAAGGAAGCCTAACAACAATCCTTGGGAAGTGTCAACCATCACACACAGCTTGTGGGCGTGAGGAGCCTAAAAGATCTCCTAGGGAGTGCCAACCTTCACACACAGCTCCTGGGCGGAAGCACCAAAGCATCATCGTTTTGTTGGCTTGTCCTTCCTTGGCGCGGGTGAGGTGCTATGATATCGTCATATCTTAATCTTTTTCATCCTAGCTGCTCCTTGTTGCATATATAATCTTAAATTATATTTCTTTATTTATTATTTCCAAGCTGGACATGGTCGCAAAAACAAATGCATCAATATGGAGCAAGCCGAATGCCGGCATCCTCGATCACGAGTGTATATTGCACTTTTGGAAACAAAACAAAATACTCCTTCCGGTTCTGGGAATTATCGCGAACATGTTGAAGCATGCATGTGGATTATGGAGTCCTAGAGTGATCATATCATTGTGACGGCAACAACAGAAGCAATGAACAGTTTCATAAATTCATCCGTTGCAGCTCACACGATGCTAAACTGTCATCCTCCCTTACTGAAACTTCAGTAGTGTATGTAGTATCCGAGAGAAGTGCAGCAAGTGTGATGCTCTGCTAGCAACAGGAATGGGCAAAAACGCCACCAATCATCAATCAGTTATCAGTCCCTGCATCAACACCTCAAATCTGCTTGCTTGTCCATTGTTCAGACTATCCACAACATGTCTTTGAGATGCTCAAGCAAAAACTCTTAACTGACTTGCCTGTTTAGCGTTCTAATTGTTGTGCAGACAAAATCTAATTCACCTCGATCATCTGGCTCTCAAACCAAAGGAACTAACAGCGATAGGGGTTTCAACACTAATCAAGGATGATGTTTCTCTGTACCGAGCAGCAATAGAGTCTCCCATAATTACAGAGATGTAGACAGAGTGTGTGGATGTTTAAAGTGTGGTGTGTTTGTTTTTTTCCTGCCAACCTCTCATGGTGGCAACATGTTGTACGTTCTGTCCCCCTCTTACTTATAATGCAAAGGCAGAGCTCCTGCTATTCTCGTCAAAAAAACCAAATGTACAACAGCTCAAAGTGCAACAGCTTTCTTTCTACCAGCAGCCACCTGCCCTAAAAGTTAAACCCACTCAACTTCACATTGAAATGATCAGTGGAGGCATAAAATTATTATCCCTGCGAAACTGCTTACAACAAACTTTAGTCTGGTATTTCTCTACTTCCGAAGCTTGAAACCGCAAGGGCCATTCGTTCACTTAAAAAAAATCACAAAAGAGTAGTCTGAATCCTGCAAAACAAAATTGTTTTCCTTACTTTTGAAACCCCAAACACTGTCTTAAACAACTCCAAGCACCAGCAGCTCCGCATCACATGCATATACTGTATTAGTGAGCTGCTTCAGCAATTTGTCACCGAACAAGAGCATGCTCTGCTGGTAAGAGAAAGCCGTGAAATGGGTGAACATGAGAATTTGACTCCTTTCAACAATCAGTGGCATCAAATGCTTGCTTAACAAGGCAAAACCGAACGCCACCAATTTGAGAGCCTGAAGCCGGATTACTGCACTTTTTTTTACGGAAGGGGCAAAACCTTAATTAAGGCGCCACCTTTGTTTGGTGCCGAAATCTGAAGGGCGAAAAGAAAAGCTGAAAATCAAACTGTTTCTTGTGTTCTAAAGCCTTTTACTGAAAATCAAACCAAACCGTTCCTTAATTTAGAATCCTGTTACTGCCGGTACTTAACCCACCCAAGCTATGAAATCATACACCATATCTATCATGGGATGCAAAGCATGAAACACAGGAAACAAATTCGATTTATTATTGCAGAAACCGATTTTATACTTATTAGTGTAGATTTTTTTAGTGTAGAATTAGATTCTAGTCTTTTCTGTTGATTTAGTAGTGTAAAATACTATTATACTCAGTAGAATTTGATTTATTAGTGTAAAAACAGATTTTGAAACTAGGGTAGAGTGTCGAATATGTTTTAGTTCAATCTGATTATGCCTAGTAGAATTTGATTTATTAGTGTAGAAACCAATTTTATATTTATTAGTGTAATTTTTTAGTATTGTCCAAATTGATATATTTTTTAATAGAATGACCACTAGTGGAAAAACAGGCTTTCCGTCCAGCCCATAAGTCGCGAAGCTGTAGGAACCGCGACTAATGGGACCTTTAGTCGCGGTTCTGGAGGTGAACCGCGACCAAAGGCCTGGGCCCTGGGCGCTCGGTGGCCAGCTGGTGCACGTGAGGGGCTTTAGTCGCGGCTGGCCAGGCCAACCGCGACTAAAGGCCTTCGGGCACCTTTAGTCGCGGTTGGCCTGGCCAACCGCGACTAAAGCCCCTCCCCTATATATACCCATCCAGCAGCCAACACTTAGCCATTTGGAGCCATTCTCTTCACAAGTGGGTGTAGGTTTGCTTTTGGTTCCTCTTATGCACATAAGGTGTTTGATGAAATGCCCCAAGAGCATGAAACAAACATGACATGAAGTGTT
>LR880967.1:1013353118-1013408948 GCA_904067115.1 Aegilops sharonensis | reverse complement strand
GAAAAATGCTCACAGCAATATAATTAAATTTGTGAACATGTATTAAATAGAAAATTTGTCGTTTAAATAGAAAAATGCTCACATCAATACAATGAAAATTGTAAACATATGTTAAATAAAAATGCTCACGTCAATATAATTGAATTTGTGAGCATCTATTAAATAAAAAAAATCATTCTTTTAAATAGAAAAATGCCGACATAAATATAATTAAATTTGCGAACATCTATTAAATAGAAAAAATGTTCGTTTATTATTTCTTGAAATAGAAACTTCCTCACATAGAAAACCGAATCCCGTTTAACATTTCTGAACATATATTAAGTACTCCCTTCATCCCATAACGTAGGACATTTTTTGACACTACACTCGTGTCAAAAACGTTTTATATTATGAGACAAAGGGGAGTAGAAATATAAAAATGAAAATATATCAATCAGCGCCTCGTTTATTGTTTGTTTTTATTTCTTTTTCATTCTTGTTATTTTTTGTTTTGCCTTTTTTTGTTCTTTTTGTTTTTCCAAAAATGCTCACATTAATATAATGGACTCAATTTTTTCCACACATTAGTATCACCATGGCAAGCATCCATGATAAATTTTATTGAGTTTTGACATTTTATGCATTTTATAGGGTTTGCTCGAAGAAAAAAAACTCTAAAACACTAGCCGAACGTGACGCAACGCGCGTCCGGTGTCCGAATTCCTTCAAATATTGCATGGAGACCTGCCGTGAGTATACCCACATGTTGGAAAAACTTAGTGTCATTTCATACATGGCAAGAGGCACACCATGTTCAAAGGTGGTGGTTCGGTAGGTCGGTAGGGTAAGTTTGGATGCACTTTTTTCCACGACAATAAAATGGACCCAAACTTTCTCCACACAGCAGAATCATCATGCCAAGCATCCATCATAAATATCATTGAGTTCTGATATTTTATGCATTTTCTAGGGGTTTCTCGGTGAAAAACTCTAAAGCACTAGTCGAACTCGACGCACCGCTGATGCCTTCACCCGGCTGCACCTCGTCGACCCGGTCACCAGCGAACAGCGTTGACGCCCAACATGGGGCTCCCTCTTCGCATTTGAGGAGAAGTCATTCATCAGGGGGCCCGCCGTGTACCCTGACGGATTCGCAGTGATGACTCCGGGCTCAATGTGCCGCTACTTCTATTGCAAGGTCGTCCTGTCCGACTCCGCCATGCTCATCGCCGATCTATGGTACGGCAACCGTGGCCTTCACCATGGCGGAGAGACCAAGTGTGCCAGGTGACCGAGGCCGCCCTTGCGCGACAGCACCGAGGACGCCGACCACCACGAGGGCACGTTCTACTCGATCACTTACCCCGGTGAGGTGGAGGCGTGAGGGCAGGATTGTTGATCAAACCCCGTCGTTACATGTAGGCTTTCTCTTGAAGCCAAGCAGAGTAGAAGAGGCTTTTGAGCCAAGCAGTAGAAGAGGCTTTTGAGTCAAGCAGTAGTAGTAGGCTTTTCTGTAGATAAAGGCTGAGCTGAACATAGTAGCAGCACACGTAAGTGCATCCCGAGTCCTATAAAAGGAGCTGTGCCCCATCGGTTGTGGGCAGGGCAAATAGCAATCAAAATTCCAATAGCTTCTCCTACTACGCGCGCGTGTATGTGTTTGCCCTCCTAGCTCAGTGTGTGCAGCTGGAGATTGTTTTGTCAACTCTGTTAGTGTATGAAAGAGAGCTAGTCAGTATAGTTTGGGCTAACAATTGGTATCAGAGCCCCAGGTTGTGGTAGCCATGGCCGGTGCAAAAAGAGTGCAACAACGCACCACCTCGGGTGGTTCCCAGTCGCGGCCATCACAGGACGGCTCCCAGTCACCGCCTCCGGAGGAGCGGTGAGGGCGCAGCCGGTCCAGGCACGGCCATCGCGGTGAGGTCGTGGTTAGGGAGATCGTGCGCGAGACCGCAATCATCGGTAGTGTACCCATCACCTTCCCGATGCTCACGCGCTCGAACTACAACGAGTGGGCGTTGATCATGGAGTGCAACCTCCATGCGGCGAGCCTCTGGCTTCCCATGGAGGACCACCTGGTCGAGAGAGAGGAGGACAGGAAAGCCGTGGCGGCACTCATGCGCGCCACGCCGCCGGAGATGCATGGCATGCTCGTGGCGAAGGCAAGCGCCAAGGAGGCATGGGAAGCCATCCCTACCCAGCGCCTCGGCAGCAACCGCGTGCGCGACGCGAACGCGCAGAAGCTGCGGGCGGACTTCGAGAACATCGCCTTCAAGAAGGGCGAGCTCGTCGACGACTTCGCCATGCGGATCTCCAGCCTTGCGTCACAGCTCCACGCGCTCGGCGACACCATGGACGAAGCGAGAGTCGTGCGGAAATTTCTTTGCATCGTACCACCTCGCTTCGCTCAGGTAGCGGTCTCCATCAAGACTTTGCTTGACCTAAGCGAGCTCTCCATCGAGGAGCTCATGGGCCGGTTGCGGGTGGTTGAGGACCGCCTTGACGACGGTCGCGAGAGCTTCGGCGGTAGACAACTCCTATTCTCGAAGAAGTGGGAGGCGAGGAAGCATCAAGGACGTGGTGGAGGCGTGATACGTCTCCGTCGTATCTATAATTTTTTATTTTTTGATGCCAATATTATTCAACTTTCATATACTTTTGGCAACTTTTTATAGTATTTTTTGGGACTAACATATTGATCCAGTGCCCAGTGCCAGTTCCTGTTTGTTGCATGTTTTATGTTTCGCAGAAACCCAGTATCAAACGGAGTTCAAACGGGATAAAAATGGATGGAGAATTTTTTTGGAATATTTGTGATTTTTGGGAAGAAGAATCAACGCGAAACGGTGCCCGAGGTGGCCACGAGAGTGGCCCACACCACCACTCCAGGGGGGGCGCGCCCCCCTATCTCGTGGGCCACCCGTAAGGCGGTTGATGCCCTTCTTTAGCCGGAAGAAAGCTAATTTTTGGAAAACGATCTGGGCGAAGGTTTCAATCCAATCGGAGTTACGGATCTCCAGATATAAAGAAAACGGTGCCAGGGCAAAATTCCAGAACGCAGAAACAGAGAGATAGATCCAATCTCGGAGGGGCTCTCGCCCCTCCCAAGCCATGGGAGCCAAGGACCAGAGGGGAAACCCTTCTCCCATCTAGGGAGGAGGTCAAGGAAGAAGAAAAAAAAAGAAGGGGGGCTCTCTCCCCCTTGCTTCCGGTGGCGCCGGAGCACTGCCGGGGGCCATCATCATCATCGCGATCTTTACCAACACCTCCATCATCTTCACCAACATCTCCATCACCTTCCCCCTTCTATATCCAGTGGTCCACTCTCCCGCAACCCGCTGTACCCTCTACTTGAACATGGTGCTTTATGCTTCATATTGTTATCCAATGATGTGTTGCCATCCTATGATGTCTGAGTAGATTTCCATTGTCCTATCGGTGATTGATGAATTGCTATGATTGGCTTGAGTTGCATGTTTTATTATCGGTGCTGTCCTATGGTGCCCTCCGTGTCGCCCAAGCGTGAGGGATTCCCGCTGTAGGGTGTTGCAATGCGTTCATGATTCACTTATAGTGGGTTGCGTGAGTGACTGAAACACAAACCCGAGTAAGGGGATTGTTGCGTATGGGATAAAGGGGACTTGATACTTTAATGCTATGGTTGGGTTTTACCTTAATGAATCTTTAGTAGTTGCGGATGCTTGCTAGAGTTCCAATCATAAGTGCATATGATCCAAGTAGAGAAAGTATGTTAGCTTATGCCTCTCCCTCAAATAGAATTTCAATAGTGATTACCGGTCTAGTAACGTAGTCAATTGCTTAGGGACAATTTCACAACTCCTACCACCACTTTTCCACACTCGCTATATTTACTTTATTGCATCTTTATCTAAACAGCCCCTAGTTTATGTTTACGTGCTCTTTATTATCTTGCAAACCTATCCTATCACACCTACAAAGTACCTCTGGTTTCATACTCGTTCTAGGTAAAGCGAACGTCAAGCGTGCGTAGAGTCGTATCAGTGGCCGATAGGACTTGAGAGAGTATTTGTTTCTACCTTTAGCTCCTCGTTGGGTTCGACACTCTTACTTATTGAAAGAGGCTACAACTATCCCGTATACTTGCGGGTTATCAAGACCTTTTTCTGGCGCCGTTGACAGGGAGTCATAGTGTGGGGTGAATATTCTCGTGTGTGCTTGTTTGCTTTATCACTAAGTAATTTTTATTTATTGTTCTTAGTTGTTCTTTATCATTAGTTATGGATATAGAACACAAAATACCAAAAAAATTATGTGCACTTGGTACTCATGGAGATGGGACGACCGTAACAAAGAATTCAGTGAAAGGAGATTGGCTTGTATCACCCTCTACTTGCACCTTTTTCTCGTACCATGTGAACTCATCAAGAAAGTCCTCGGCCTCAGACACTGCATCCTTAAGATTTGGGAGGAGTTTGGCCACACCGTGTTCGTGGCTTTTCCATTCTGCTTTATTATAAGGTCGTGCACTGCAGGAAGAGTATACTTGAGAAGTTGCAGGCTACTCTCCAACTGCAATACACGATTCTGGAGACTTTGCTCCTCTGAGCCAGTCCATCTGGAGTGAAGAGATGAAATGGTAGATTTGGCCCACTGCCACAAAGTGACACATTCATTGAATCCACTGATGACCCCAATGGCAGCTGATAAGCTCATGGTGGTTGGAGTCTCTTGATATCTATTTTCGCCCTGCAAGCAAACAGTGGACACAATTAGCATTATGGAAGGAGTAATTTTTAAAGTCGTGAGTATACAACAAGTTGACTATAGTAATTATATTCTGCAGATACGTTTCCACCAAAAATTCGCATAAAACGCCAGAAGAAACATCATGAAGTTGAAAATAAAGTTAAAAAGTTCGATATGGCTTCTGCAATTACGGACAAGGATACTTTACTTTGAATAGAAATTGTATATGCTTTACCCAATATATATGACAAGAAATATATACTGAGATGTTCGAGTGAGATTTATTCACGTATGGAACTGGACTGAGAAAAAGAGCGTTGAGAGGAACATGATGGAGCTGAAATATGAAAGAGATGTCCCTCTGTTTATGAATTTGTTTATGCGATAGATGAAAAACTATCTTCTATATACTTCACATCTTCATAATAGTGTTCTGCTTGTTCGACCTCGTCCCCAGGTTGAAAAAAGGTTCGTTGTAAGGTAAAAAAGATGGCCGGATTCCACTTGTAACAACACACAGAAAAAACAGGTGTATGTTGAACGCAGGATAAGAAATCAAAACCATAGAAGGAAGCTCACCTGGATCAGTGCTGGTTGCTGTCGAGGAGCGCTCTCTGTCAAATGCCAAGTCGCAGCAGGAGGAGGACAAAGAGGAGGACTGAGGGAGGGGAGCTGGAGTACTGCTTTTTCGAAAAGGGGGAAAACCCCGGCCTCTGCATCAGTACGATGCATACGGCCCTCTTATTAACAAAAAAAAGTAGTGCCAACATGGTTCCAAAGGTCCTCATAAATCTTAAAAAAGCAGAAAAAGCTCACACAGAGCCAAAAAAAAGGCTAGAAACATCAACTAGCCACATCAAGATGCCACAACCGGCTGGGTAAACTAGATAGGAATACTAAAAGCCTATCCTATTACATGACCGCCATCCAAACCGGTTGAAGATATCCCGAGCTACCATCTCCCAGCGGACAGACCCAGTAACCAAATGCTCCCTGGCCTCCGTCTGCTGGAGTACTGCTGTTTCAACTTCTGGGAAACCAGCAGGCATCTCCAATTCCTTTAGGAAGCTTCCTTCCCACCGCGAGAGGTTCTTTCTGCATTTTCATACGTGGTGAGAGGCCCTTTCGCTTTCGGAGGTGCGTTTCCTTCTCCCTTTTTTCCTAGAATAGAATACGCAGGAGAGCTTCATGTATTAGTATATATTAACAAGGAAAAGTTTAGACATCCAGCATATTAACAACCGAAAAAAGAGAAAAGCAGGGCACACCCACAAAGCAACATTAGCTAAGGGATCTGATACCTGTAATTCTTATCTGCTGCCAGCGACCCACGACCTGTATATATATATATTCCTCTATGATATTGCCCAGGGTGGACTGAAGACTGATTTTGCAAACTTGGCAGTAAGTCTGAAGCACGCCGCAAACTGAACCGTTAATTTCCCACCACATTTGCGGTGACCAAAACTTGGATCGACCGATCCCTCTTTTGTAAAAGGAAAACTGATTAATTCGTTGCGGTTTGAGACTCAACAAGGAAGTGTAAAGAGATCCAACTGTTTTCTCTAGTTACTGTGAAATACCTGAGTATGTCTATACATCTTCCAGCAGCAATATAAACAGGCAACCCAAAAGTCACCGAAAGCACCAGCACCAACATGAGCAGCAGCACATACTTATAATGATTTATTCCAATACTTATAATGATTGCAACCAATATTTAATTCAGAACATTCTCCTCTGTTTAGTTCTGAATTAAATCTGTTCATCCAGAAACCTCAGAAGGCAATAATTACTTACTAATACTGGTTGCAATCATCATAGCATAAAATTAAATCTGGGACATGCATACTAATTAAACTGTTCCCTCAGAAAATTAACTTAAAAAGCAACATAAAAGGGCCACCTTTGTTTACTATGCCACAATCTGGAAGGCGAAAAGAAGAAGCTGAAAATCAAAATGTTTCCTGAGTTCCGAAGCCTTTTTACTGAAAATCGAACCGAACTTCAGTAATGCACACAATAAAGACATTTGAGGATTAATTGTTTAAAATGTATTTATTGCAGTGCGCAGCCGATCCTGAATCTGCAATCCTGATTACTGCATTTTTTTTTCAAGGCTGTGTTTGGGGTTCAGAAGTAAGGAAAACAACTTACTGGTTTTCAGGGTTCAGACTAGCAGCCTCTTGTGTGTTTTGCTTCTGTGATTGTTTTCAAACTGGAACACTGTTGAATGTGGTTTAAGCTTTAGGGCTGCTAGAATGAACGCTGCTGCAGTTTGAGCCAGATGAGGCCAATTAGGCCGCTGGCAGGACAGCTCAGCCAAGCAATCATTTTTGGCGCTCCATCGATCCTCATAATTTTGGGCGCAAGAGTCTGACTGTCAGATTCAGTGTGCATCTCCAAGACATGTTATTGTTTTACCTGTGCGTAAGAGTTTGGCGCAAGAGCAGAGACGCAAGCAGGGTTCAAACTCTGAATGTTGGAATAGCGGTAAAATGATGAAAAATAGCAACAAAAAACTTAATCGCCATTTCGCAAAAAAAAAGTGTCCTACTCTGACGTCCGTGGTGCTCTCGACAAAAAAAGAGAGGCAAAATCAATACTCTAAGAAAAGACCTTTGTCTCAGTATGCAGGATCTGGCACCGATGCCATCCCCTGCTGATGCTTGGGTGACATTTTTTTTAAGACAGTGGGGTTTCAGAAGTATGAAAACAATATAGTTTGCAGGGTTCAGAATAGTATTAATTTGGTGTTTGTTTTGTCTTGTGATTGTTTCAAACTGCAGCCAAGTTATAGCATGCTTCATAAACCAACTCTGCATCTGCCTGCCTGTTGATGATCAAGCTAGATCTTTTTTTTGGAGGGTCTGAGGGGTAGGGTTTTGAGAGGGTACATTACAGTACCAGGCGAATCGGTGGCATTTGGTACCGTAAGTGATGGATGCAACTCAAATGATGATTCATCATCCTTGTCTGTTTGTGTTGGTGGCGTGCTTTGTCTCCCTGCCACTGTACATTCTTTGCTCGAAGAATTTTTACAAGGCGAAACAGACGCCACCAATTTGTCTGGCAATGTACTACATACAGAGTTTCTACTAGACAAATTGATTCCCTTGTAAGCAACAATTTGACCCCCTCGATCATTCAAAGGAATCAAGCTTCATGTTTTTCCCATTTCTGTTGCTATTGTATCGGAGTAGAGTAGCATCCTCTGCTTCTTAATTTTACCAGCAGACCGCATCACTCTCACTGCACTTGTTAGGTTTCAGTAACTAAAGAGGACTGTTTGGTTTGCAACTATTTAACTGTTCTGCATCTCGAGCTGCAACATGGGAACGGTATATTACTTGTATGGTCTCCACGACAATGAATTGATATGGTGACTGGAGGCTATGGAAAGCTGCACATGTTCTTCATTTATCTAGATCTTACCGTGCTATATATTATTCTCGTCATTGTTTTCATCGCATGTACGCAATATATTTGTGACATTGAAGATATCGTTATTCAGCTGGCTCCTCATTCGAGTCACCATCACGACCTTGTCTGACTTGGAATATATATAGCCATATATGTTTAAGATACGCAACAAGGAGCAACTCTCCTTGGTGTTGCCGCAGGCGGACAAACAAAGCTGTGTGAGGCCGGCCGTGACAAATTAAAGCATGGTTGCTACTTCCAAGAGATTGTCATTGGACTCATCTCCCGCACATTTCACACCCATCCAAGATCTCTCCCATCCTCCTCTTGCTGCTGCTGCGCATTTGACAGCGAGCCTCTTGTCGACGGCAATCAACGCCGATCCAGGTGAGCTTCAACCTTGATTTCTCCTAAGTACCGCTTCATTTCTTCTTCTGATCATTTTTTTCTATGTGTTGTTAAAAATAGAATCAACCAATCTATTTTGGCTTAGCAACCCATTTTTCAAAGAAAAATCGAGGGAAAATTCAGCAAGCGAGCACTAGCTATAGCAATCAGAAGATAATCTGCTATTATTTCATTATTTGAGGTATTTTCATGTACTGCTTCTAGAGTCTGGCAAATTCACAAAATGAGGGACATTCTCTCTTTCTGTTGTGCACTGTCCTCCCCAGGCTCTTCTTATCTCCTCATGTGAATAATCTCATTTTAATTTGTATATGTCTGTGTATATTTCACATACGTGATTTGTAGTGGATGTACAATATCTTTCTTATCGTTACCAATTGCAAAGACATACTGAAACTATAAAACTTTGTTTCCACTTCATGACATTTCTCAAACGTATCCACTGAAACTAACTTCATGGGAATTTTTGATGGAAACATATCTGGAGAAAATAAATAAAACAGTAGTTGGCTTGTTGCATACAAATAGTCCGCTTGTTATATACTCTAACAACAAAAATTACTACCAAGATGCTAATTTTGTCCACTGATTGCTTTCAGGACCTGCCAACCACAATGAGCCTATCTGCCATTGGGATCGTTGGTGCCCTCAATGAATGTGTCACTTTGTTTCAGTGGGCCAAATCTGCCATCTCATCTCTGCACTCCCGATGGAGTGGCTCACAGAAACAACATCTTGAGGATCATGTCTTGCAACTAGAGAGTGGCCTACAACGAATGAGGGATACTCTTCCTGCAATGTACGACCTCATTAACAAAGCAGAGTGGAGAAGCCATGAACACTGTGTAGCCAAGCTCCTTCCGAGTCTTAAGGATGCTGTGTATGAGGCCGAAGACCTTCTTGATGAGTTCACATGGTACGAGAAGAAGGAGCAAGTGGAGGGCAATGCAAGCCAATCTCCTTTCATTGAATTCTTTCATACCGTCATCAAAGGCAGCTTCGACAAAGTTAATGATGTCCAATCGAGGTTGGACCATATTTCGAGTATGCTGGATAATTTGGGGCTTCATGGAATTGCACAACGCTTTGACAAATTAGTCAGGCCAGAGACCACATCTTTACCAAATGAAACAAAAATATTTGGTCGTGCCAAGGAGCTGAAGCAGGTATTGGGATTACTCGGTGTACGTACAGGCCCAAAACGTAAGAGAGCAACTAGTTCAATCGATGCATCAACATGCACATCAACAAAATCAAGAATATCGAGTCTTCCTGTTTTGGTGATAGTTGGAATTGGTGGTGTTGGAAAGACCACTTTGGTACAACATGTCTGCAGCCATCCACGAGTGAGGTCCCACTTTGATCTTATAATTTGGACTTGTGTCTCGGATGACTTTGATGTGAAGAGACTAACTAAAGAGGTCATACAATCATGCACTAAAAAGGAGGGGGGAAATGATAATTTGGATTCTCTTCAACATGCTCTCTCTAACCATGTGAACAATAAAAGGCTATTGATTGTCCTTGATGACCTGTGGGATGACACCTTGAAGGAAAATGGGCACTGTTGGAAGAGGTTTTGTGCACCTTTTAGAAGTGTCCAGGAGGGAAGTATGATGTTGGTCACCACTAGATGTCCAAATGTTACGGAGGGGGTGCGCACAATGGAGCATGTTATAGTTGAAGGTCTGAACGATGGCGTATTTTGGAATTTCTTCAAATTGTGCGCTTTTGGATCTGAGAGTTTTGACAATGATCCCGAGCTAGAGCATATTGGCCAAAGAATACTTCCTAAATTGAAGGGTTCTCCTTTGGCAGCCAAAACTCTAGGACGCATGTTGAGCATGAACCTTCAAGCATCTCATTGGAATTCTATAGTTGAGAGTGAACTATGGGAGTTGAAACAAAAGGAAACCGACATTTTGCCTGCCCTTCGGTTGAGCTACATGTATTTACCATTCTATTTGAAACAATGCTTTGCATTCTGTGCCATGTATCCCAAAGATTACAAATTTGAGAAGGCATGCTTAGCTGAAATTTGGGTAGCAGAAGGCTTTGTGGAGCCTCAAGGTGGTGTTCTCATTCAAGATATTTGCTATCAGTATTTTGAAGACCTTGTGGCGCGGTCCTTCTTTCAAAAGGTTAATGGTCGATATGTAATCCATGACTTGCTGCATGACATGGCACAAAAAGTTTCAGAGCACGACTGCTTCATTTTACGAAATAAGAGTGACTTTGATAAGGTTCCCCAAAATGTTCGTCATCTGTCCGTACTCCCTAGCAGTGACTTTGATGATTCCAACTTGTTGACACTATGCAAGTACACGAAGCTACGCACCCTAATTTGCAAGGTTAATTTGGGGAAAAGAACATGCTTTGTAATGGACCACTGGTGTACTAAACTTACACGTATGCGTGTGATGTCTTGTACCTTCACAAATGAATTACCAGATAGTATTGGTAATTGGAAGCATCTTCGGTACCTTGAAATCTCCAGAACTTGTGATTTGAAGAGGATTCCTTCAACTTTCTGTTGGCTATATAATATGCAGATTTTATATGCCAAGAAATGCAACATACGAAGCTTACCTGCTGACTTTGATAAGTTGACCAGTTTACAGAAATTTGAATTAAATGGACTAAGTATTGATTCAGCGAATCAAGAGGGACGAGGAATTAGGTCAATAAAGAATCTGAATCAAATTCGTGAATACTTGTTGATAGATAATGTTGGCATCCTAAGTAAGGATCATGCAGCAGAAGCTGAACTGAAGAATAAGAAATGTCTCGATAGGTTGATATTGATTATGCGAGTTGCTTTACGCACCGTTGAGTTTTGTATGCACAACAATGATATAGAAGTGCTTGAAGGTCTGCAACCTCCTATCAGCCTCAAGCGTCTCTATGTCAAGAATTATGTCGGTGTCTCGCTCCCAAGCTGGTTTCAACCACAAAACTTGCCAAGCTTAACATCACTTCATTTTGTAGATTTTGTTGGGATGAAGAGCATATCATTTCCGATGATCTCACAGATACATGCAATTGGTACTTTCTTGTCGCTGACAGACCTAAGCATTGATAGTTGCAAAAATTTATCAAGCCTAGAAGATTTTCTGCATCCGGATTATGTACCAGCCATCAATAAAATAAGAATTTACAGTTGCAAGATGTTAGAATCAATTCCAACTGACGTGTTTGGGAATTTTCATTTCCTTGAAGAATTGTCTATAACCTATTGTCCAAACATCCGCCTCCAAAGATTGGTTTCGCCGTCCCTCAAAAAGCTCTTTCTGTGGGATTCTAGTCTCTTTGGCAATATTGATTGCTGCTCCCTCATCTCCTTTGATTTTCTATCTGACTCTGTCATGTCCATCGAACTACAAACATGGAGTCTTCCAGCTCTACGGAGGTTGAAAATTCGCTGCAATTCCATTTCTACGGGCACTGGTTGCATTAGACCATTCTCGTCCCTTGCAGCCCTAGATGTTGAGTTATATGGTAAATTGTCAAGCCTTGATGACCTCCTAACACAAGAATACCTACCTGCTATTGAGGAAATTGACATCAAATGTTGTCCTGGGTTACTATCCCTGCCAGCTGAAAGGTTGGTGGGTTTTCCTCATCTGAAACATCTGGTGGTTATTAATTGCCCAAGTCTTAACTGGCAAAGGGGGCTGGTATTGCCATCATATCTCCAAAGACTAAGCTTAAGGATCTGCGGGGATATCTCTCCATATGTTCCCAGCTGCCTACAGAACCTCACATCCCTCGTCAAGCTGAGCATTGGTGGGTGCCAGGGTATAACATCCATTCCAGGTGACATTTGGAGCAGTAATCTTGCATCACTCGAGGAACTGAGGATTTGGGAATGTCCAGACCTAGTTTCATTTGGTGGAGCGGAGGCAGTTGCAAACATAAAGAAGGTTCAGATATACAAATGTCCAAAGTTAAAGGAAGCAGATCAGATCGTTAGATGGCCGTCCGAGGTATTTGTGCTTACACTTATTTCTTATTTCTCGTCAAACTTTTTCTTATATTTTGTTTGAAAGAAAAGTCCATATGGAATTAATATTTCCGGAAAGAGAAGTCCGTATGGAATCATGATCTGTTAATATTTCCTGAAAGAAATGTTTGATGTTCAGAAATTACATGTGATATTTTGAAAAAAAAACTTGCTAACCTGGTGTGTCAAGTCACTAATATGTTAGTTCCAATGTTTAGTTCATACACAATATTGATCTGTTAATATTTCCCTGCAGGAAAACCGTGTGTTGTTGTGTCGTGAAACTCTCCCCTTTTTTATTTGCCACATAGGCTTTACTGACCTTGTTTTCTTCTTTAATGACAGTGAAGCTATAGCTGCATTATTTGGGAAGTGGAAGACCCGAGGACAACGAGGCTTCATGCCTTCCGCTACACCGTCTCTCCATAGGAGCCTCTCCCTTTTAGCAGTTTTATTATGCCATGAATAATTCCATCTGCAATCCCACAACTATCAGTTCTCAGTTTACACGCTCGTAACCTTGTTGTAACTTATGAAAGTGATGGAGAGTCACTTTACATCTCTAAGACATGTTGTATCTGTATGCATTTTATGTGCTTTGGTGTATCTTAACTCTGGAATCCACATTAAAGAGTAAATTAGGATTAGTTTAAACAAAGGGCAGGCAGCTCAGGCCTTTTGCTGAGCATTTTCTGGCACAAGAGTCGGCCAGTCAACTTAGTAAGTGTATGAACAATGAACACTTTTGGCATGTTAAAGACCTGGAATGTGTTTTACCATGCATGGTTGGACACTGCGTGGGCATCTTCATATACTGGTTAGTCTGAACAATGAACTCTTTGACATATGAGGTGTGGTCTGGAACTGGTTGATGCTGTTGGAAATATGAGCAATTTACCGAATGATTTTATTAACAAAAATACTAGATAAAGCATGACTAAAATAGCAAATATAAAGCAAGTCATTTAATCTGACAGAGAGAAGGTAAACATCGTCTGCATATATGAACTTGAGGTAAACACATCTAGAACAAGCACTAGATGAAGTTGCTTATACGAAACAGAACCTAACATACGTAGGGCAGAAACTAGAGCCAAGAACTGTAGGAGGACTTCTAGCAGAAAGGAGAAGAACACGTACGGCACAGCAGCAGCAGAAGCGTTGGACTTGGGGTCGGTGTCCTCGCCTGCCATGTCGTCGAGGAGGTCGTGGACGTCGGGGAAGAAGTCGTCGGCGACCGGACCGTCCGTGATGAAACAGCCAGTAGTCGCGCTGAGCGCTCCCCAAAAACCTTATCACCCTTCTCCCGTACAGGACTCAAAAGGTGCAGTCTCGGAGGCCTACTGTCCCGACGTGCGGTGCACGCCGCAAGCCGGGATGAGGAAGAACATAGCAGCAGTGCAGTGCTCAGGAACTTGTGGCGAGAGGAGGAAGAGATTCTGGTGCGTCTTTCTGGGAGGAGCGACCTCCCTTTTATAGGCTCAAGAGAAGGAAGCGAGAGGCGGTTTCAGCTTCCGCGTGCCCTTTCGTATACCCGAAATTTAAACATCGGCTCGGCGTGGCGAGGCGGGCGGCGGAGGAGGAACGCGCGTGGATGTCCCTCTTGTTCTCATGCTCATACAAGTGGGGAAGAACCTCCCTTATAAAGAGGTCCAATTCCCACTCAACTAGCAATGTGGGACTAAACTTTAGTAATATTCCTTGCCTTGCACAAATGGGCTAAATGGGCCTCTAGGATTTATTAAGAATTTCTGAAATAGTTATTAGGCTGCCCCAATATAGACTAAATTCCAGCAGACGTAACTCAAAGTTGATGGATGTTCAACTTTCAGGCCAGGCGGATACAATCAGCTGTTGTAGAACATGGATGCGGCACGTTGAGGTAGCGGATTGCTAGGCGATGCGAGTTCTAGAAGCTGAGGTCGTATTGGAGATCGGCGTTGGTGAGGTTGTCAAAGGCGGATCCGGTGTGTGGGTGGAAGCATCCGGGCGGTAGAGGAGCCAATAGATGAGAAAGGAGGCGTATACACATCGGGGTTAACATTTGAAGAAGCATAGGCTTTCTTACACCTCCTTATCTAGCCATCTATTTCTGCATCATGATTCATGCAAGCACATTTGTCTTTTTGTTTCTCTCAAATAAAATAACATATGAACTTCAAATTTTGCAGGACAATAATACATTTTAATTAGCATATGGAAAAAAACTTTCAGATTTTTTCATTAATCATATATACTAAAACTAATATTTTTTATTAAAAAAAATCTCATTTTGTATATTTATGTCGGATGAAAAAATCTGAAAGTTTTTTCACATTGTAGTAAGAATGTTTTGTTTTCCTGCAAAGTTTGAAGTTCATATGCTGTTTTGTTTTGAAGAAACTAAAAAAAAAATTCATGTAATAAGTTAGTTGTGTAGCACGGATTTCAAAGCAACATTGCAAGATAAGGATAAGAGGTCTATAGAAGCCTGAGCTTAAAAAATCCAGGTCCCATCGATAGATCGGGTCATCGCCAACCGCCCGATCGAACAATCGGTGACCATATACTATCATTCTTAATTTACTGCTAATTAAGCAATTTATGTTCGTCAACATGATGCATGGCTTTTATTGTTAAACTTTCGATGCAGATTTCCTTATGCATAAACTATTTCATATCAATATTGCTTTTAGATTTATTATAGAAAAGTTACAGCCAGATTTTTGACGTATCATGTTTATTGGTAATATATACACGCATGTATTACTATAACTGATATGGTTCTTATATTAAGGGCCCTGTTTCCCTGTCCAAGCAATGTTAAGGGCCCCCTATGTTTTAGTTTCACAGGTTAAAATTTCAGGATCGGCTCTGCTTCCTTGGTAGGCCATCCTTATTACCGGACTTCCCCTTCATCACCATCTGATGAAGCAAGCGGTTAAGCAATCGCTGGAGTGGGGTCCTTCTCACCGTCGAATGTCTGGGACACAGACACTTGCGCTTGGTGTTGGAAGTCTGTTAGTAGTAATCTTAGACAAGCAAGGTTGTTAGAGCATGTCTAACAGAGCCCTCAAACTAGTCAAACACTCAAAATAACTGCCAGTTTGAGGGTTGAGCTGAAAAAGGGCGCAGATCAGAACTCTCAAATCTTTAAACCCTCAATCTTTTTCCAGGCCGAACCCTCAAGTTCGAGGCCAACCTGCACCAGTGAGGGTTTGTGCCAATTTCCCAGGCTGAACCCTCACTCGGTCAACGTCCGCGCGGGAGGGAAATTTCCCCCACCTTCCTCCCTCCTCCTCCACCCGACCTCGACCCGCCGGCGCCGGCCGCCGATTCGGCCGCCGCCGCCGTTGCCCCGCCGCCCCGCCTCCCCGCTGCATCGCCACCGCCCCCCGCCGCGCCCTGTTTTGGCCGCTGCCCCGCTGCCCGATTTGCCCGAGCTCGTCTCCGCCCCGCCGCCCGGATTTGGCCGCCGGCCCGCCGCCCTGCCGTCCACCTCCAGCCCCCGGCCTCCCGCTGTCCGCCTCCCCGCCTCCCGCCCCGCCCGAGCGACCCCGCCTTGGCCTTTCTCTTATTGAAATGAAATCAGCACTAAGGCTGCTTTTCGTAAAAAAAATCATTAAGTTTTGTAATTTCTAGAGTTTTTCTGATGAAAAAAGGTCGATAAATGTCCAGACATGTCGGGATTCGTTTAAACCTAGCATGGATGCCTCTCATGGGCATGCCCACCTGGTTGCAAAAGTTGAATTCATTTTAAGAATGTTTGAAAATAAAACATATTCAATAGAGCGTGGTCAGGTAGAGGAACAGAGGAGTAAATGTTGTCATGAGTTTGATGAGCACAAGAAAATGAACTTGCACAGTAGGTACCATTATGGCCTGATGAGCATCGCAAGAAAGGAGTAGAACAGATTCATTTACGTACCCAGATATAGTGGTGTCACTTCCAGAGGTTTCTCCATTCTCCATCTCATGGTGATTACCTGTGAGCCATGCCAATATTGCGGGGATGATGGTGCCAACAACACTCGTGCGGTGGGTAAATTGCCTCCGGACCGGAGCTTCACAGTGGGGTCCATCGCTTATAGGTTAATCAAATCGATATGTTCCTTACTTAATTGGGACACAGTCTTGTGATGCGCGCGGTTTAGGTGGATCTGCTGAAAACTGAAGCGGAATCGATAGACACTTGATAATAAAAGAAACTTGGCGGAAGGACCCCTCGAAGGATGCACGTTGATGAGTGCAGTGCAGCTCGTCGGCGGCAAGACCGGCGGCAAGTCCTCCTGGCTTCTGCGTTGGATGTAAAAAGCTTTACATCTGCTTGTTTTTTGTTTTTTGACAGAAGGCTTACATCGTCTGCTTGTTTGTTATGTTAGTACCTTCTACTCGATCTGGCCTAGACGTAATTCTTATTTCGGTTGCAACATGATGCTTCAACTGTACGTGCTATGTTCTGTTATTGTAATAATGGTAGTCGAATCTGACCATGAGGTCGTTCGAAACATGGTGTTTTTCCCCAAGTAACAAATTACGTACTCACTCCTTCCCAATATATAAGGCATTGCACAATTTTGACTATAATTTTCACTTATAGTACGTCTACAGAATTACTATAAAGATATAAGAAATAAAACTATTTTAGAAGACAAATGCAATGATGCCATTTATGCATGCTAAATCCATAAAATTTTGTATAAATGAGTGGTCAAAGTTCTGAATTAAAGATTGTGCAAAGTCAATCAAGCCTTATATTTTTGGAAAGAGGGAGTAATGAAGTACTCCCTCCGTCCGGAAATACTTGTCCGAGGAATGGATGTATCTAGATGTATTTTAGTTCTATATACATCTATTTGTATCCATTTCTATGACAAGTATTTCCGGACGGAGGGAGTACTCTTTAAACTGCAAAAATGTCTTATATTTAGATACAAAAGAAGTACTCCCTCCGTTCCAAATTACTCGTCGCTGAAATGGATGTATCTAGAACTAAAATACATCTAGATACATCCATACGTGCGACAAGCAATTCGGAACGGAGGGAGTAATATACTACAGAAGTCACTATACCAAATCATTGGCTACCTTTTTTTTTCTGTGAGCATATTAATTGGCTACCTGAGTAACCGGGGATTTGGGTCTAGCTAGTAGCTTGACACCTAGGCTCATACATACATAATGAATTTTCTCTTGTTTTTAGTTTAATTACATAGTGACCATAAATGGAACGCAAAGCTTGTACTACGCGAAGCGATCTAGAGCAGATCTTAGCTGTTGAAACAGCCGAGCCCAAGGCCCTACCATTATTACTCCTGGAGGACATCACAGACAATTTCTCTGGTGATCGAGAGATTGGCAGAGGAGGGTTTGCAGTGGTTTATAAGGTATGTACATTCCAATCTTAATCATGCTTGATTCAAAACCTCAAGCCGGTCGTATTATGCTAACACATGTTCCGGGAGCAGGGAATCATTGGTGATAGGGCGGTTGCTGTGAAGAGATTGTCCAATGCTTTTATGGATGATAAAGAGTTTCACCGAGAGGTTCAATGCCTGATGCGGGCAAAGCACAAAAATGTAGTTAGATTTCTAGGATATTGTGCTGACAGACAAGGAAGTATGGCAACATACAATGGTAAACTTGTCATGGCAGATATCCACCAAAGATTGCTTTGCTTCGAGTATATACCTAAAGGGGGTCTTGATAAGTATATCACTGGTATGACTATGTGGCCTCTAACATCATTCTCTATTTTCTCTATATACTAGAAATTATCTAATGTGTCATATAACATTTTGACATCAAGTATGTTGATAACATTTTTTCTCCCATCCCCTTTATAGATGCATATCGTGAGTGGAGAACCTGCTATAAAATTATCAAAGGTATTTGTGAGGGCATCCAGTTCCTTCATGACAATCATATCATTCACTTGGATCTGAAACCCGCCAATATACTACTCGACGATAGCATGGTACCGAAAATTACTGATTTTGGCCTCTCTAGATGCTTTGATGAAAATCAAAGCCGGGATATTACCAAAACCATATTAGGAACAATGTAAGCTACTAAACTCCTCTTGTAAGTTTCTCTATGAGTTGAACCCCACTCTCCTTGTCCACTAATCGGTCAAATATTTTCTATTTTTATATAGGGGATATTTGGCCCCGGAATTTCGTGAAGGGGGTGTAATCGCACCCAGTGCTGACTTGTATAGTCTTGGTGTTATTATAATAGAAATACTGACCGGGCAGAAAGGATATCTAGGGACTGGGAATGTAAGAACAATCAACTTCCTTTATTGCTAAGAAGGACCGACCTTAAAATAATTGTCACCGTTTTACTATGCATATTATCACTACTTTTTAGTATGAGATGTATAGCAGTGTTATTTGTGGAAGCACACCTAGTAGTGGAAGCATAGTTTTGGCCGCAAAAGAATAAACACAACAAAATTCTTTTTAAAGAAGTTTTCTTCTTAATATGACGCATCATTTCTGAAAGTGCAATTTACGTCGAGATAGACCTGGCTTGAATCTATTGGGACATGGGCTACTTTTTAGAGAATTTTTGTTCTTTGTTTGATGCTTGAATGTATGTGGTCGCTATATGGTATACATATTATTTCCTATATAGAAAGATGTTGTCAATCCATTTCATAGACCATAACCCACCATTGAAATTTTTCAGGTGCTTGAAAGTTGGAGTGATAGGTTGGAGAGAGCACAACAAGACAGACTATCCGAACAAATACGAGTATGCTACGAGATAGCTTTAGAGTGTAGAGACTTCAATCCAAAGAAGAGACCTGCTAGCGTGCAAGAAATAATTGACAGGCTACACGGAACAGAAAGTATCCAGGTATATTCGAAATTTGTGGTTTTGTAAATTTCATCTTGTAGAGATACCACTCGGATACTTGCTATAGAACCATTTTGAGTTGATTGAGTATGGACTTTTGGTGCTCCATCGAGGAACCAGGATGGGAATTCTATGATGCTCGTTGCTTTAGGCCCTGTTTTGTTTGAGCTTTTGCTTCAACTCTTGCAGCTTTTTCACTCAGGCAAAAAAGCTCCTAAATTGGTGCTTTTTTGCTTTTGCTTTTGGCTTATACCAGCATATAACAATATTGATTCATAAGCCAAGCCAAAGCAAAAGGCCCATATGTAAGAGCTTTTGTGATTTTTTTTATCAAAGTGAAAAAACTGCAAAACTAGAAGCAAAAGCCCAAACTAATAGGGCCTCAGTCGCACATCCCTACTATTATTAGTTTTGAACCGTTGTTAACCGAGGAACTTTAAAGTGTTGACCATCAATATATAAGAAGTACTCCTCCCGTCCGGAAATACTTGTCATAGAAATGGATACAAATGGATGTATCTAGAACTAAAATACATCTAGATACATCCATTCCTCGGACAAGTATTTCTGGACGGAGGGAGTAGTAATTAGCAACAAAAACATCAATCTATATTAATAGATCTGCTATGGGATATATTTTCATCATAATCAATTAATTTTACAAGTATGAAACAACATGCCCCCTTAAATAAATAATTAAAACTAAAATAAATAAAGCTAACTGGGCATCTTCAACGTTAAGCCAACAATCAACAAAAAAAGTTCATCAACAAAAAAAGTTGAAGGGACTATATCATAGTTTTAAATAGCGCGCTAAGCATCTTAGCGCTGGACCTCTTTCAAATGCTATAGCGCGCTATTTAAAATGTTTGTTCATTTCTTTGGACCAAAGTCTCTCAGGACCTTTTGTAAACGCTATAGCGTGCTATAGCGGAGCTATAGCGGGCTATTTGAAACAGTGGATTATATGTAGGAAATGATATATACTATGTACTCCGTCAATTCCAAAAGGAATAATTGTCGTGGTTTTAGTTGAGTAGGTATTTATACAACCTTTTAATGGATTATTTTAACTTTTGTTGTTATCCTCTTTGCTTTGCTTAGTACCTTACTCCACTATTTATTTTATTGTAAAAAAATAAAAATAAAAGACTAATTCATGCGCATATGCATCCGCTCTCAGACAGCGGAGGCTGCCTCTTGTACCTCAGGGATGGCGGCGTCCGAATCCAAGGGGAAGAGCAAAGACGTGTTCCGCTCCGTGTCTGCCTCCTCTGAACCTAGGCATGCCGTGGCCACGCCGCCGGTGGTCATGCCGCAGCCCGGTGGCCCCGCGCCCGCGTTGGTGCAGGCCGCCCCCGGATCGGCGTACAGTCTGGTTGAGACGAAGCCTCTCCTCGGCGCGCGCGGCGCGGCAATGGCGACGAGGGTGTCGTCGATGTATGACATGGTGGAGCGGATGCAGTACCTGTACGTGAGCGTGGTCAAGGCGCGCGACCTACCCATCGGCGCGTTGGACGCGTACGTGGAGGTGAAGGTAGGCAACTTCAGGGGCACCACGCGGTATCTGGAGAAGAACGCCGACCCAGTAGTGATGAAGTTCGCCTTCTCCTTCGTCCACCTGAGTTCCGACGAGGTGGAGGTCATCGTCAAGGCCAAGGCCAAGGGCACGCTCCGCGACGAAATAGTCGGCCGCGTTGTCTTCGACAGGTCCGACATCCCCAGCCGCCTCCTGCCCGACATCCCGCTGGCGCCGCAGTGGTACAGCCTCTCCGGCGGCAACAAGTTGGGCGAGGTTATGCTCGCCGTCTGGAACGGCAGCCAGGCCGACGAGGCCTTCCCAGAGGCGTTCCACACGGAAGCCTACTCGCTGTCGCAGGAGGGGCTCAGCAACAGGCGCTCCCAGGTGTACTACTCACCCAAGCTCGTCTGTCTCAAGGTCTATGTCATCGAGGCGGTGGACCTGATCAGTGCCGAGATAGGCCGGCCAATCGCGCCCACCATCGCCAAGATCCAGATGGGCAGCCAGATCCGTAGGACGCGGCCGAGCCAGCCGCATGCGTCGACGAGCCCGCTGTGGATCGAGGAGTTCATGTTCGTGGCCGCTGAGCCGTTCGAGGACCCGCTGGTGGTGACGGTGGAGGAGAAGGTCGACGCCGGCAGGGACGAGCCCGTCGGCCAGGTGATCATCCCTGTGGCGTCGATGCACGTGCAAGGCAACAACTACCTGGCCAATTCGGTGCCGTCAAAATGGTTCAACCTGTCCCGCGTCATGCCGGTGGACGACACGACGGGGACCAAGCACCTTGAGCATTCCAAGACCTTGGCCAGCAGCAAGATCATCCCTGTGGCGTCGCCGCAGGTGCGACGCAACTCCCTGTCCAGGTGGGTGCCCTTGCCGTTGCCGGCCAAGTTGTTTAGGCTGTCCCGCGGGAAGTCGGTGGATGAGGCGGCGGCGGAGGACAAGACGGCCGTAGCGGCGGACGAGACGGCAACCATGGCGTTCGAAAGCAAGATCCACCTGAGGACGAGCCTGGAGCCGGCGTACCCCACGTGCCAATGGAGTCAACGTACTATAGCGGCGACCTGCAGCCGGCGGCGGAGAAGCTCCGAAAGAGCGCCATCGGCGTGCTGGAGGTGGGCATCCTTGGCGCACGTGACCTGGGCGACAACAAGTACCCCTACTGCGTGGCCAAGTACGGCGTCAAGTGGGTGCGCACGCGCACGTTGCTCCTCCGCACGGTGGGGCCAATGTGGAACGAGCCGTACACCTGGGAGGTGTTCGACCTCAACACCGTCGTCACCGTCGTCGTCTTCAACAACAACCACCTCTCCGGCCATGGCAACGGATCAACCAGCAAGGACCAGCCGATCGGCAAGGTGCGCATCCGGCTCGCGACACTAGAAAGCCACCGCGTGTACACGCACTACTACCCGCTCATGGCGCTGAGCCCGAGCGGACTGAAGAAGACGGGGGAGCTCCACCTCGCCGTCCGGTTCACCTGCACGGCGTGGGCAAACATGCTGGCGCAGTACGGGTGGCCATTGCTGCCGGAGATGCACTACACGAACCCTATCTCCGTGCTGAAGCTGGACTACCTCCGGTTGCAGGCGGTGCAAGTGGTGGTAAAAAGGCTCGGCAGGGCGGATCCGCCGCTGCCTAGAGAGGTGGTGGAGTACATGCTCGACGTCGGCTCACACATGCTCAGCCTGCGCCGGACCAAGGTCAACTTCAACCGGATCTCCTCGCTTTTATCCGTCGCCAAGGGCATCTGCAAGTGGAAGAACCCATTGACAACGATTCTGGTGCACGTGGTCTTCCTCAAGCTGGTGTGCAACCCGGAGCTGATCCTGCCCACCGTCTTCGTGTGCTTGGTCATGATCATGGCGTGGAACTACTTCTGGCGGCCACGGGAGCCGTCGCACATAGACACGGTTCTATCACGCGTGGAGCTCGCGCAGCCCAACGAGCACATAGATCCGGTTATGTGGTGGTACACCGATCTGGCCTACCCCGACGAGCTGGACGAAGAGTTCGACACGTTCCCGACATCCAAGCCGGATGACATCGTGAGGCGGAGATACGAGCGGCTGCGGAGCCTGGCTGGGATGGTGCAGACGGTGGCCGGCGACGTTGCTGCTCAGGGGGAGCGCGCACAGTCGCTGCTCCGCTGGCACGACCCGAGGTTGACGCCCGTCTTCATGGCCCTCTCGCTGGTGATGGCCGTCGTATTGTACCTGACTCCGGTACGGATGTTGACCATGGGGATGGGGCTCTACTTCCTCCGGCCGCCGTGGTTCCGAGGCAGGACCAACCTGCTCTTCAACTTGTTCAGTCGTCTGCCCTCCATGGAAGACGAGATGCTATAAGGTTGATGCATGCAACATTATTTTTTCTTCTCTTAACTACTCATGCTATAGTACTCCTCCCCCGTCACAAAATATTTGTTGAAGAAATGGATGTATAAGTATTATCGAACTGAAGGGAGTAGTACGTAGCATTCTATTTATGTATATTACCTTTCCCACTTCCATATTAAGCATTAATTACTGTCCGTTTAGATCTGTCTTTCATAAGCAAGACTAGCACATATGTCCGTGCGTTGCAACGGGATAAAACTAACATCATATAGACCTAGCACAACAAGTATGGCTTGAAAGCACATCCTAGTAGGCTACATTTGAAGAGTGTCCCACATGTATCATCGCTTAATATCCTTCCCGTCCCTCCCACAGTGATCACGGTGTATGCCTAATTAGGACATGTTTGAACGTGGTTCAATCTTAAACATTAAGACAATGAGATTGGCCATCACACGACTCACTATCATTCAATTGCGCTAGCACAAAGAGGTATCTAAAACATAAAAAATTAGTCTAAATGAGCTAGACATGAGTGCCGCCCTCCACGAGGTACTCGCTCCTAACAATGAAAAGAGGGGAAAATAAAAAATAGAGGCATCTTTCATCCTATTATTCGTTGCCTAGCCCTCATAATCTTTCTGACTACAAATAAATCCAGTTTCAGCTATTGCACAAAATAACTTCACGTGACCTTTATGACTACACAATAAACCCAGTCTCTTTATTATATTATACAAAAAAGTGCCATGATATTGTGGCTAGCGTGTATGCTAGATTTTCAATGCAAATGTTATCCCACTTTCTAAAATTAATAATCAATGGCTTGTGGTCTAGGAAATTAGCATGCGTACTTGGCAGAATATTGTGGGTATTTGCCCTTGATATTGTGTACCCTAGATTTTCAATGCAAATGTTATCTCACTTTCTAAAAAAGAAATCAAAGGCTTGTTGTCTAGGAAACTAATTGTTATCGATTTTGTGGAATATTCTGGGTATTTTCCAAAATAATGACACGGTTATACAAATCTCACGTGGATTTTCAATATAATTTCTTCCTTCGGAATCATATTGGGCAGTTTCCATACTTCGCTCAATTCCTTCCATTTTCTACTCGATTCGATCTCGAAGGTTTCCATGTATTAGTCAATTTCATTCCTTCTTATATACTATATAGCAGCATGTGGATTTAATTTCCATGCGNTCAATTCCTTCCATTTTCTACTCGATTCGATCTCGAAGGTTTCCATGTATTAGTCAATTTCATTCCTTCTTATATACTATATAGCAGCATGTGGATTTAATTTCCATGCGTCCGATTCAATTTCTTTCCTTCATTTCTTCCACGTATCAATTTTCTTCCTACTTATTTGGAAGCAGGTTGATTTCCATTCCTTTTCAATATGATATCCTTCCTTTTTTCCATGGATCAATTTCCTTCCTTCTATATTTTCAGCAAGTGGATTTCTGCTCCTTTTCAATATAATATCCTTCCTTTTCTCGACGGATCAATTTTGATCCACCTTATTAAATTCAAGGTGCCTCGCTTATTCTCAAAAAAGCCATTAACATATATAAATTGGTGAGATTTTATGAAAAATATCGAGGTGGGACTATTAGTTATCAACTTTTTTTGAGGCATATTAGTTATCAACTAACACTCTATTCTAACACAATAGACGGTAAGAGGCTAGGACGTTGGTCAACTTTTTTTGTCTGAGGCCCATGGAGGCCCAATAACGTTACCAGTTCAACTGAAAGCGTCTATTATGTAGGGAACACACGATAAATTAGGAACGTGTGGCTGGCCCAGTTGGTGGCTGCAGCGCTTTCATGATAGCTGAGGTCATGAGATCAAATCCTAGCTTTGGTAATTAATTTTTTTCTCCAATTCGAACTGGAGTTTTTTTGGTGGACTGAGGCCCATGTGAGCGATGTGGGAGCCTTACGAATCTGACTTTTGTGTGGGTTGAGGCCCGTGTGAGCGATGAATAATCTGATGGGGCTCACGACAAATAATAATACCACATCGGATAGTAAAAATATCAATAATATGGGTGAACGGACGAAAAAATTGGAGAAACCCACCTTGCTTTATTAGTAGGTATAGAGGTATAGAATTAGGATCGCTGCCAATTTTCTATATCTAAATAGCTAGTCTTCTCTTAACAAAAATGCTGTTTGGTCTAATCCTAACTATCTATAGACAACCGTGGGAGAAGAAGGAACGGAGGTAGATCAAGGAACCGAACGCACTGGAGTTTTGCGACGAAAACCCGGCCGCTCGAACGGCCTTCCTTTCTTCAGCTCAAACTGGCCCACAACACACAACAGGCAGCAGTACTCACGAACAGGGTGCTACCGCGTGAACGATCTGCATGCCCGCGCGTGCTCACGACGCGACCAACACGCACACCGCGGCAGTTCCAACACATCGCCAACGACCTAGCCTACCGTGGTCACCACGCCACACACACACACACATGCGCACACACGCATGCTCGCCACGTCTTGGCACGCCCAGTACGTACACACACACACGCATGCTTGCAGTTGCGTGGATGTTGTTGGGCTTGCAACTGGCCCACCCCCTCTGCCGCGGTAATTAATTTTTTCTCCAATTCGAACTGGAGTTTTTTTGGTGGACTGAGGCCCATGTGAGCGATGTGGGAGCCTTACGAATCTGACTTTTGTGTGGGTTGAGGCCCGTGTGAGCGATGAATAATCTGATGGGGCTCACGACAAATAATAATACCACATCGGATAGTAAAAATATCAATAATATGGGTGAACGGACGAAAAAATTGGAGAAACCCACCTTGCTTTATTAGTAGGTATAGAGGTATAGAATTAGGATCGCTGCCAATTTTCTATATCTAAATAGCTAGTCTTCTCTTAACAAAAATGCTGTTTGGTCTAATCCTAACTATCTATAGACAACCGTGGGAGAAGAAGGAACGGAGGTAGATCAAGGAACCGAACGCACTGGAGTTTTGCGACGAAAACCCGGCCGCTCGAACGGCCTTCCTTTCTTCAGCTCAAACTGGCCCACAACACACAACAGGCAGCAGTACTCACGAACAGGGTGCTACCGCGTGAACGATCTGCATGCCCGCGCGTGCTCACGACGCGACCAACACGCACACCGCGGCAGTTCCAACACATCGCCAACGACCTAGCCTACCGTGGTCACCACGCCACACACACACACACATGCGCACACACGCATGCTCGCCACGTCTTGGCACGCCCAGTACGTACACACACACACGCATGCTTGCAGTTGCGTGGATGTTGTTGGGCTTGCAACTGGCCCACCCCCTCTGCCGCGGTAATTAATTTTTTCTCCAATTCGAACTGGAGTTTTTTTGGTGGACTGAGGCCCATGTGAGCGATGTGGGAGCCTTACGAATCTGACTTTTGTGTGGGTTGAGGCCCGTGTGAGCGATGAATAATCTGATGGGGCTCACGACAAATAATAATACCACATCGGATAGTAAAAATATCAATAATATGGGTGAACGGACGAAAAAATTGGAGAAACCCACCTTGCTTTATTAGTAGGTATAGAGGTATAGAATTAGGATCGCTGCCAATTTTCTATATCTAAATAGCTAGTCTTCTCTTAACAAAAATGCTGTTTGGTCTAATCCTAACTATCTATAGACAACCGTGGGAGAAGAAGGAACGGAGGTAGATCAAGGAACCGAACGCACTGGAGTTTTGCGACGAAAACCCGGCCGCTCGAACGGCCTTCCTTTCTTCAGCTCAAACTGGCCCACAACACACAACAGGCAGCAGTACTCACGAACAGGGTGCTACCGCGTGAACGATCTGCATGCCCGCGCGTGCTCACGACGCGACCAACACGCACACCGCGGCAGTTCCAACACATCGCCAACGACCTAGCCTACCGTGGTCACCACGCCACACACACACACACATGCGCACACACGCATGCTCGCCACGTCTTGGCACGCCCAGTACGTACACACACACACGCATGCTTGCAGTTGCGTGGATGTTGTTGGGCTTGCAACTGGCCCACCCCCTCTGCCGCGGTAATTAATTTTTTCTCCAATTCGAACTGGAGTTTTTTTGGTGGACTGAGGCCCATGTGAGCGATGTGGGAGCCTTACGAATCTGACTTTTGTGTGGGTTGAGGCCCGTGTGAGCGATGAATAATCTGATGGGGCTCACGACAAATAATAATACCACATCGGATAGTAAAAATATCAATAATATGGGTGAACGGACGAAAAAATTGGAGAAACCCACCTTGCTTTATTAGTAGGTATAGAGGTATAGAATTAGGATCGCTGCCAATTTTCTATATCTAAATAGCTAGTCTTCTCTTAACAAAAATGCTGTTTGGTCTAATCCTAACTATCTATAGACAACCGTGGGAGAAGAAGGAACGGAGGTAGATCAAGGAACCGAACGCACTGGAGTTTTGCGACGAAAACCCGGCCGCTCGAACGGCCTTCCTTTCTTCAGCTCAAACTGGCCCACAACACACAACAGGCAGCAGTACTCACGAACAGGGTGCTACCGCGTGAACGATCTGCATGCCCGCGCGTGCTCACGACGCGACCAACACGCACACCGCGGCAGTTCCAACACATCGCCAACGACCTAGCCTACCGTGGTCACCACGCCACACACACACACACATGCGCACACACGCATGCTCGCCACGTCTTGGCACGCCCAGTACGTACACACACACACGCATGCTTGCAGTTGCGTGGATGTTGTTGGGCTTGCAACTGGCCCACCCCCTCTGCCGCGGTAATTAATTTTTTCTCCAATTCGAACTGGAGTTTTTTTGGTGGACTGAGGCCCATGTGAGCGATGTGGGAGCCTTACGAATCTGACTTTTGTGTGGGTTGAGGCCCGTGTGAGCGATGAATAATCTGATGGGGCTCACGACAAATAATAATACCACATCGGATAGTAAAAATATCAATAATATGGGTGAACGGACGAAAAAATTGAAGAAACCCACCTTGCTTTATTAGTAGGTATAGAGGTATAGAATTAGGATCGCTGCCAATTTTCTATATCTAAATAGCTAGTCTTCTCTTAACAAAAATGCTGTTTGGTCTAATCCTAACTATCTATAGACAACCGTGGGAGAAGAAGGAACGGAGGTAGATCAAGGAACCGAACGCACTGGAGTTTTGCGACGAAAACCCGGCCGCTCGAACGGCCTTCCTTTCTTCAGCTCAAACTGGCCCACAACACACAACAGGCAGCAGTACTCACGAACAGGGTGCTACCGCGTGAACGATCTGCATGCCCGCGCGTGCTCACGACGCGACCAACACGCACACCGCGGCAGTTCCAACACATCGCCAACGACCTAGCCTACCGTGGTCACCACGCCACACACACACACACATGCGCACACACGCATGCTCGCCACGTCTTGGCACGCCCAGTACGTACACACACACACGCATGCTTGCAGTTGCGTGGATGTTGTTGGGCTTGCAACTGGCCCACCCCCTCTGCCGCGGTAATTAATTTTTTCTCCAATTCGAACTGGAGTTTTTTTGGTGGACTGAGGCCCATGTGAGCGATGTGGGAGCCTTACGAATCTGACTTTTGTGTGGGTTGAGGCCCGTGTGAGCGATGAATAATCTGATGGGGCTCACGACAAATAATAATACCACATCGGATAGTAAAAATATCAATAATATGGGTGAACGGACGAAAAAATTGAAGAAACCCACCTTGCTTTATTAGTAGGTATAGAGGTATAGAATTAGGATCGCTGCCAATTTTCTATATCTAAATAGCTAGTCTTCTCTTAACAAAAATGCTGTTTGGTCTAATCCTAACTATCTATAGACAACCGTGGGAGAAGAAGGAACGGAGGTAGATCAAGGAACCGAACGCACTGGAGTTTTGCGACGAAAACCCGGCCGCTCGAACGGCCTTCCTTTCTTCAGCTCAAACTGGCCCACAACACACAACAGGCAGCAGTACTCACGAACAGGGTGCTACCGCGTGAACGATCTGCATGCCCGCGCGTGCTCACGACGCGACCAACACGCACACCGCGGCAGTTCCAACACATCGCCAACGACCTAGCCTACCGTGGTCACCACGCCACACACACACACACATGCGCACACACGCATGCTCGCCACGTCTTGGCACGCCCAGTACGTACACACACACACGCATGCTTGCAGTTGCGTGGATGTTGTTGGGCTTGCAACTGGCCCACCCCCTCTGCCGGTGCCTCCTCCGACAGAACAAAAAAGTCCAGTTGCGGTCGGGCTAGAAGACATGTCGTTGCAGTTGGGTGCAACACTTGTAGTTGCATTCCTAGTGTCGGACATGCAATTGGCTCGCTTCCTCTCCCGCCGTCCCTCTAACAAAACAAAGATCCAGTTGCAACCATGTTGAGGGACATGTAGTTGCGATCGGGGTGCGTCGTCTGCAGTTGTGGGGCTGTTCTCGAGCTTGCAACTGGCCCACCTCTTCTCTCGGCGTCCCCTTCGACAGAAAAAGTCATGTTGAGATCGGATAAAAAGACATACAGTTGTGGTCGAATGCGGCACTTGCAGTTGCGGGGCTGCTGTTGGGTTTGCAACTGGCCCGCCCCCTCTCCCGGCGCCCCCTTTGACAAAACAAAAGTTTAGTTGCAACCATGTTGGGGGACATGCAGTTGCGGGCGGGTGCAACGCTTGCAGTTGCGGGGCTGTTGCCGGGCTTGCAACTGGCCGACCCCCTCTCCTGACGCCCCCTCTGACAAAACAAAAATCGAGTTGCAACCATGTTNGTCCCCGTCTTCGTCTTCCTCTGCTTCCATTACTTCCTTTACATAGACTCCATGGCTGACGACGAAGTCGCCAAGAAGAAGGCCTTGGCTGATGCCGAGGCTGCTCCTGCCGCCGCCGCATTGGCCTGGCCAACCGGAGGGTATGACTCGTTCATCCCCTATTTTCTCGTTCATGTGCTAGGCGTATATATGTTGTTCATAGAAGGTTCGGTTCTATGTACGTGCTCACATGCTTAGGTATCGGTATGAGATGCAAACCGTATTTGCCATGTTTACTGTCTACTAGTGGATTAGATTAATCGAGAAAGTGCTAATATTTCCAACAGTACAAACGAGCAAGTGGAAACCAGGGGGGAAACAATACTAGGCCTGTCAAACAAAAAACCACAGAAGAAGAAAAAAAATCTCCTACAGCGGATCGGGTGGCAGCATTGGGAGGTCGCGTGTGCAAAGAGTACCAGATGATGCTATTGCAACTCAAGTCTAGTGATGATACTTCTGTCCTTTGATTATTGTCCATGCCCTGCAAAACCAACCATCATCTTACCTGTGTTACACCTTTCGACACATTGGTTATACATGTTACATCACAATAAAGTTGCAAACCAAGCGGTCAGCTTGGTAAGCCACCAACTAAAAAATGCAAACAATAGACTTGGGAAGTTGCTCCGCTTAAAATTACGGATGTATGTTCAAATGTAAAAATAGCATCACTGCACTAGATAGGCTTATTGTTCACCTATAGAGCTGCTCCATCAAAACTATTAAAGCGACTAGATGGTTCAAAACCAATGATGATAGCCTAATTGTTGCATCCGCCCGCTCGCGGACCTGTTCCCCAAGACCATATGGCCCACCAATGCAAAATGTTCAGCGCCATCGACCCTAGGCCTGTTTTCTCCCCGCACAGGGCTGGCTGCTGGTGCTGCTTCGTTGTCTCCACGTCTTGGGCTGGGCTTGCCCCATGTGACTTGCTTTCTTTTAACCGATTTAATACCCTGGTCTATTCTGCTACAGGTACAAATACACGGCTAACTTGCTGGCCCCTAGGAGAAATACTTCGGCCTATTCAACAAGTGGAAAATGGAGAGATGAAAATCAATTGAGAAAACACTATAGAAATAATTTAAAATGAAAATATAATAGTTACGTGTGGGTAACTAGCCCACCGCACACCCTAGCTACGGGTTTAAATATTTTCTGGTTTAGTTGGAAAAATGAATTAGACTCGAAAAAAGGTGGAACATGAATATTTTTTAGTTTTTTTCCCTTTCTTTTCTTTTGTTTCTCTATTTTCTTACTGAATTGTTTTTGATGTTTCTTTTTTCTTCTGCCTTTACTTTTATTTTCTTCTTTCTTGTTTCTACTTTCTTTCTTTCAAGAAATATCTATATTTATTGGATAATACACGACAATTTTTTTAAATAGGTTGGATGCGGAGTTGAATATTTATTTAACTAAATCTCATTCAAGTGACATAGCATACGAAGCAACCGGAGGCGAGTCTTCAGTTGCATGTCTAGTGGCAGACATGCAACTTCCACTGCCCCTCTCCCTGATAAAATACAACAGAGCTGCAGTTGCGTTGAAGACATATACTTGCAGTCGGGGGCGACACTTGCAGTTACATGCTTAGTAGAAGACATGCAACTGCCCCCTCACCTGAAAAAACACCACTAAGTTGCTAATCGCATTGAAGACATGCAGTTTGCAGTAGAAGGGCAACCCTTACAGTTGCGTTCCTAGTGCCTGACATGCAAATTCCTTCCCCTCGACAAAACACTGGTAAGTTGTAGTCGTGTTGAAGACATGCAATTGCAGTCAGGCGACACTTGCAATCGCGTTAAAGACATGAAGTTGCATACGGTGGCGACACTTGCAGTTACATGCTTAGTGGAAGACATGCAACTACCCCCCTCCTCCTATAAAACACCACTAAGTTGCAACCGCATTGAAGACATGCAGTTGCAGTCGTGTGCAACACTTGCAGTTGCAGTCGTGTGCAACACTTGCAGTTGCGTGCCTAGTGCCTGACATGCAACTTCCTTACCGTCGACAAAACATCAGTAAGTTTCAGTCGCATTGAAGACCTACAGTTGCATTCAGGGCGAAACTTGCAGTTGCGTGCCTAGTGGCAGACATGAAATTGCTCCCTCCCCGGACAAAAACACCATAGAAATGCAGTCACGTTGATGACACGCAGTTCCAGTTGGGCCTACACTTGTAGTTGCGTGCCTAGTGGTAGTAATGCAAATGCCTCCCTCCCCCGACCGACAAACACCACATAGTTGCAGTCAAGAACGACACGTGCAGTTGCATGCCTGGTGAAAAACATGCAAGTACCCCTTCCACACAGAAAATGGAGTTGCAATCGAGGGTGACACTTGAAATTGCATGCCTGATGGCAGACATGCAGTTGACCTCCTGACAAAATAGCACAGAGTTACAGTCAGGCACGACACTTGCAGTTGTGTGCCTAATGGCGGAGACATGCAATTGCCCCCCCCCCCCCCCCCAAGTTGTTTAATAAAAAGTGGCACAAAAAAGTTTTAAGAAGAATAAAAAGATAAATAAAAAGAAAAACTTGAAAATACAAAATGCAAAAATAACAATCATCATCACAAGAAACATAGACAAAAAAACATTACACACTTAAAAAAAATATAATGATGATACAAAATGGTTGCTCGCGATAGTTCTCAACCGATTCTCCTCCCTCCTCAGACGGTTTGTTTCCCCTGCTGAAAAATTGCAGCCTAAAAAACAAAAAGGGAAATCCCAAAACTAGACAAGAAAAAATAACCACTAAAGGTCAGCCCATAGTGCATACCCGGCCGACACGAGAGAAACAAAAAACAAGGAAGAAAACAAGTCGGTCGCGCACCTCAAACATTTCAATTTAATACAAAGACAAGCATAGGAAAATCTAACGGCCAAAGAGTCGTTTGGGACTTGGCTAAAACTTACTATAACAATCCGGTATAAACCCAAAAATGGAAAATAAAAAAATAAAAAGGTAATAATAATAATAATTTACAAGGCTTGTAAGCTAAATGCTTCATACTGCTCCTAATACCGACACAAGGCACTTCAGTGTATATATATGTCCGTTCCCTCTTGTTGGAAAGAATAGGAAAATAGAAGCTGACCCGGCCAGAATAAAGCCCAACAAACAAAGTAAAAAACTGTCTTTTCCAGCCCACTGTCCAAAGCCTGCCCTGACACACAAAAAAACAGAACAAAAACGCAGCCCACCCAGTTCGTTCCCTACGTGGGCTCGTTTACAAGTCAATAGGGCTGCACACATCATAAAGCAACACAAAAATCTAACGGTAAAGCGATTCGACTTAGACTTCATAAAAACTCAGTCGACTGAGTTTTAGAGCAACTGATATATTTAGCAATAAATGAGGGTGTATATATATATATGCTAAGTACTCTCTCTGTAAACTAACATAAAAGCGTTTAGATCACTACTTTTTGGTAAGCTAGCATTACTGGCAGACACCTTGGAGGCCGAAACGTTCTTCTCCCTCGCCGGCCGCCGGGCCGCGTGGAGGACCGTAGCTAGCCACCATGCACGAGGGCAAGTTCCAATACGTCACCTGCTCCTCCGTGATTCCGCACTTCTTCGTTCAGACAATATAATTCAGAAGAGCTGCAACAAAGCTAAACAAGCTGCACTTGTCTTGCAGTTGCAGTGCACTAGCTGCACACGCCGCTTGACAAGCCTCCGGTCTTGCCGCCGACGAGCTGCGCTTGTCAACGTGCATACTTATATCCGTCGAGGGTTCCTTCCACGAAGTTTCCCAAAGCTCCATAGCAAACTGAGCCCGACGATACATTATATTCACATGCAAGTGGCAATTTCTGTTATTATCAAGTGTCTATCGATTCCGCTTCAGCTTTCAGATCTACCTAAAACCGCGTGCATGAGAAGACTTTGGGAGTCGATGGAGGTCCCAAGTAAGAAACTTATCGATTTGATTAACCTATATAAGCGATGGACCCCACTGTGATGGGACTGGGAGCAAGAAAGTGTGTTATACGCAGCTCCTCTTCTACGCCTCCTGCAGTATTCGCAGATGGTAGCACCACCATCACCAGTAGTATTGGAATGGTACATGCGTATTCTTAGGAAACAATGCAGCACGTACAACCACCATGAGATGGAGACAGGAGAAACTCTGGAAATATCTCTGGGTAAATCACCATGAGTTGTTTCCTCGAGTCGAATTCGAGCTATTGTCTATTTCTTCCCCCGCCGCCGCCCACCCCATTCTCGCTCGCTCTCTTCGACCATAGGATGGCTGAGGAAAGACCTGGCCCGCTCGGGTTTCTTCTCTCCGTCTGATCTGAATCCACTCGACAAACTCCGTCCCTCTGATCCAACCCCTACCACTCGCAAAATTGTGCGTGAGGGCGTTGGCGCCCCTATCCGAGTCCTTTGCTCAAGTGGTTGCAATCGCGTATAAGGGATCACAATAAGGGGCGACGCGTCCACGCAAGAACGCGGGTGGTCGTCAGCAGGGGAACGCGGGGGGCGTCCTCCAACGGCAGCAAGTGGGAAGACTGCTCCCACGTCAAGCCCCGCCTCCTGCGGCCATGCCTCCCCCGACTGCTCCGCCTGCTCCACCTATGCCTGTGACCCAGGTTTTCGACGAAAGGTACAAATATATGGTTTGCTTCACTTGCGGGGGGCCTGGGCACTGTGTTGGTAACTGCATAGACAAAAAGATCTGCTTCATCTGTGGTCTAGAGGGGCATAATGTTAGCAACTGTTCAGCGTGGGCACAGCCACACGCCCACACCCTGTTGCGACCTTCTTCGGCAGTTCTGCTCTTGGTTTAGGTTTTTATCACATTGACGCACCGGTGGGCCGTGAGACGAACTGGCAGAATTTCAGGAACTGTGGTGAGGTGCATGTGGTCAAAGGAGAGATCAACCAAGCAGAGCTGGTCAAAAATATGTCTAGAATCTTCTGCAAGCTTAGACAGTGGCCATGGCAAGTTAGGACACTTTCAGAGAAAAAGTTTTTGGTTAGATTTTCCCCTTGGAAAAATGTGAAAGAATTGATTGAATTCCGTGCCTTTGATCTGCCAATTACTGGTGTTTCTGTCACTGTTGAGAAGTGGACTGGTGCAATAGATCCCTTTTCTGAACTAACTGAAGCTTGGGTTGTTGTGGAAGGCCTATTATCTAAATGGTGTATATGGAAAGTTTTTTCCCGGATTGCCTCTTGCTTTGGCATCCTGGTATGTGTGGACTGGAATGGTCTGATGAAGAGTTTGTACGAGAAGTTTAGGATCAAGATTGCATGCAGGAGTCCTGAGAAAATCCCATTTAAACGGATTATGAAAATGAGGAAGAAGCGTTACATTCTATCTTTCACTGTGGAAGGGTTTGAGCAAGTGGGCGCTGATGATCCTAATGATGATAATGGACCTACTGATATAGATGTGGATGGCCTGGAGAATGGTCTTGACGGGGCTGAGACGGACAACGACCGTTTTGAAGATGGTGAATATGGTTTTGATGAGCCGGATCTAGCTAACAGAGCTAGTACATCTAGAACAACACCTGCTGGAAAAGGTAAGGCATGCACTACGTTTCACCCGACTGCATTGATAGAAGCTTGTTATGCTCCTTGCAACAAACCTGAGATCAATGTGGAGGAAAGAAGCTATGAGAAAACTGTCACCATCTCGTTTACTGAAGCTATTAAACTGCTTGATGGGCCTGGGATGAACATACCTGATGCTCAAGATGCTGACACTGCTGGTAACCTTGTGGGTTCTGTCCAAAAAACATACTGCACTAAGCTGTTGAGAGATTTCGATGGCTCTGATTCAGACACTGCTATTGAAGATGGAGATACTGACCATGAAATGGAGACACTAAATGAGCCAGTTGTGAACTGTCTGAAGATGTTTCGCAGCTGGACCGGCTTCCCCGGTTCGTTTTTGCTTTCTGCAGGCATAAGACACCAAGCGCGCGATCTGTGAGCGCCGAGCGTAACTAAGTGTAGATGATGGTCGCGGTGAGCACGCCCACTCCGCGAACATGGGATGGCACGTTCAACACAAATGGGGCAGTGGCGTGCGCATCGGCCGGGCCTGTTAGGAGAAATAGAATAAGAGGAAGGAAAAACAGAAAAGCAGCATCAGTTGTGCGGTGCAAATCCACTGTCTCCTGAGAGTTCATCGTGAGAGGGAGAGAGAGAGAGCAAGCAAGCGTGGCCGCTGCCTCACAAGAAAGATAATAACAATTTGACAACGCAAGAAGCTATCACGTTGAACTCCTTGAACTGCATCCAAAAAATATTCATGGTTAATTAGTGTGTGTAACTGTCCTTTTACTGTGGTTACAAATAAGCTAACTTCCTAAATTATGACACTCTTTGGGAATACAAATTCCGAACATGGACTAATTAATAGTATAATCTATATATGAAGTGCAAGCCAAGAACTACCTAGTACCAAAATATTTGAGAGAACCTATTAATTTTACTATGGTAGTAGATACCAAGCCTATACTTTAGCATGCTGCACGTTGTTGTGATTAAGAACGCAGATATGGCTATCCCTCCGACGGCATACTAACTTTTTTTTTGTGGGCATACTAACTGATATGCTCTCTCGAGTAATATGGGCAATGCAAAAATAAAAAGAGAGGTAACCACGATGAACAACCCATTAGTGTGATTAGTTATACACTACTACGGAAAAGCCTATACATAGGATCTTACCAGCAGCGAGTTTTAAAATAAGGCGCTGCTGCAATTTATCAGTAGCGCGCTTCACCAGAACTCGCTGCTGAAAGAAAAGTAGCAGTAGCGCGCCTCCACTAAGCCACGCTACTGCTATAATTCCCACGACCCCGCCGCGAAGCTAGTTATAGCAGCAACGCGTTAACTAGAAGGGCGCTACTGCTAGGTAGTTTAGCAGTAGCGCCTTTACCTACACCGCGCTACTGCTAAAACTAGCTATCTCCCACCACCCACGCTCTCCTCTATCCGATCCACACTCACACTCACACTCACTCGATCTCCCCCTCAACCCCTTGCGCCGGTCCTCCCCCGCCGGCCGCCGTCGCCTACCCCTCCTCCCTCTGCGCCGCCGTCACCTCCTCCTCTTCGCTGGACTCGGTACTGCCCTCCTCCTCCGTCCTCCCTCGACTCGCCGCCGGCCGGCCCCTCCTCGCTCCGCCCTTCCTCCGTCGTACTCCCTCCTCCCTCCTCCAGTCGCCCCTCCTTCTCCCTCCTTCCTCCTCCATCCACAACCCCTCCTCCCTACTATATTTTGATTTAGTAGGCTAGTTCATATGCAATATTTTGATTTAGTTCATATGATTTCGTTGATTTAGTAGGCTAGTTGATTTAGAACATTTTGATTTTGTTGATTTAGTAGGCAAGTTGATCTAGTAGGCTAGTTGATTTAGTTGATTTATAGAACATTTTGATTTAGTTAATTTAGTAGGCAAGTTGATTTAATAGGCTAGTTGATTTAGTTGATTTATAGAACATTTTGATTTAGTTGATTTAGTATGCTAATTGATAGCTCTGAAGATTTGGCACCACCTAGATAGATCTTTGGATTATAATTGTCCATCAAATTGCTTCTCGCGGAAGAAGAATCAAATTGCTTCTCGCGGAAGATTTAGCTTTAGTGTGAAGTGGATCGTTAATTCTTTGCTCATATTGCTTTAGGAAAATGGCGCCACCACCACCACCACCATGTCGATTGTGCAAGTGAAGGTGCGCCAGCAGCCTTGCAACTGGCAAGCTGTTCGACATCTACTTCCAGCCGAGTTTTCGTCATGCGGCGATAAAAAATTATATGAAATGTAACAACTATTTTATTTTTAGTGTAGGCATTACTGCATTGTGTCATTTTGCTTTTTTTACATAGATCGTCCCATGCAATGTGAGGTTGAAATTCAACAAGCTGACAGGAGACACTGTGACATTTGAGGCTCCTGGGGGACCGTACACTATGGAGGTCGAGAAAGGACGCAATATTTCGCAGATTGGAGGAGATGGATGGGCCCGTTTCCTCGCCCGCATGCGTCTTACTGGTGGTGAGTTGATCAGCTTCTCCTTCAGAGCAGAAAGACCCAAGCTGGCTGTCATTTGTATCAACCTGGTGGAAGATGATGAAGATGACGAAGATGATGAAGATAATGAGGACCCACTCGATGAAGATGATGATGACCTACTTCATGAAGCCATCGTAGCTCAAAGAATGAGGCTGAGCGAGGAGGAGGTGTGCAACCTATGGGACATAATTCCGCCACGTCCTGACTTTGTCGGGGTGCCATTCGTGACCCGCCTGACAAGTACCATGGTCGATCGACATGATATGGTATGTTATACTTACAAATGCAAATTATCCAATGATATGCTTAGTGTAGAGTCCAATGATATGTTGTGTGGAATCTAGTCGATGATATGCTCTAGTGCAGAGTTTGATCACATGCTTATTAGTGTAGAATCTAAGGAACTATTAATAGTGTAGATAATCCATATATACTTATTTGCAAGAGTATGTGCGAGGCTATTTATAAATTGATATGTTTATGTTTTTCAGAAATTGGCAAAGAGCCTATCTGTTAGTTATGGTATCGAGCCTGATGAAGAAGGCTCAGCTGGACTATGCCTTACCGCAAGGGGCTCCGTCACAACCTGTACTTACCGTGTGGGAACGGACGGTCGCACACACGTAAACTCGGTTGGGTGGAAGAGATTCCTCGATGGCAAGAATCTTCGTGTTGGGCAGGCCATCCTAATTACTCTCAGGAACACCAACCGCCCATACTTGAGGATGATGATCGTCTTTGATATCATCTAGAACTACATATGTGTGTGTGGCTATATCATCTAGAACTACATATGATGATTGTCGTCGATATCATCTAGAACTACATATGATGATCGTCGTCGATATCATCTAGAACTACATATGATGACCATGGTCGATATCACCTAGTACTGCTTGAGGATGCATGTTGACTATATATGAAATTGTTATCTAGTACTCCCTCCGTCCTTTGAAGAGTGTACTTCCAACTTTCTTGGAAAGTCAAACTTTTTTATGTTTGACCGTATTTATACAATGATGCACCAACATTTATGCCATCAAATTAGTAGCATTAGATTCATGATAAAGTATATTTTCATCATATACCTGTTTGGTTTAGCAAACATTGATATATTTTTGTACAAACTCGGTTAAACATTGAGATAGTTTGACCCTCCAATAAAGTTGGAGGTACACTCTTTGAAGGACGGAGGGAGTACTCTGTTCGTTCCAAATTACTCATCGTGGTTGGAACGGAGGGAGTACTACCTAGTACCTACAATGCTTTATGAAATTGATATCTAGTAGTACCTAGTAGCTGGACCGAAACGGGGTAGGAAGTGGGGGAAATTGATGAAAGATATAGCAGTAGCGAGGGGCTAGGAAACCGCTACAGCTAACTAATAATAGCGCGTTTCAGAAAAGCGCTGCTGATATAGTCAACAGTAGTAGCGCGGGTACCATCCGCGCTACTACTAACAGTTAGCTGTAGCGCCGTAGTAGTAGCGCGGCTGCCCGCGGTGCTACTAGCCTCAAAACCCGCGCTACTACTAGGGTTTTCCCTAGCAGTGATAGTATGTCACATGTCAATATGCAGCTGGACTGTAAGCAGCCGGCCAGCACAGTAGGTAAGGCATAATTGGCTGCCGCTGTCGATGATGTATACATCCCATGTAGATTGTGAGAAGAGTAGGAGTGCACTGAAAGAAAGTTCAGGCATGGGGAATCAGATCGGATGATACCTATAGTGATTGGAAATTCAGATTTGCCGAGAGGGCTAACACAACCATAATGGAAATTCCTGCAGGTCATTGAGGTCTACCAACATCAAATAATTATGTAATGTGCCAAAAGTTTTAACCATTCAGTAATGTCCAAAAGGTCCTCTAGTTTCTAAAAACAGAAATATGATTTTGAAATAAGCATGTAGGTGTGAAGAATCAACCATAGAAGAAATTTGAGTACAAAACATACAGAGGAACTACTACATGTACCCGAAGTCAAAATCTTCAGTGCTAGTCTTCAACACTATCGTAATTACATACAACAAAGGAAGCCGGTAAAGTTTAGTTAATGTCGGACACTATATATAGAAGATTCTATTAAATACTTGCATTGTCGGATCAACTAATATAAGAAATCCGTAAATCTAGAAGCAGAATAGATCAACATCATATTTGAAGATTTTCCATGTAGTACTCTGCCCCCCTTTATCTCCCTGATAAAAAAGCAAGAATTAGAATGGACTCGAGTTGTTCCATGATAAAAAAAAAGATTAAGCATCGGATTAACGATTGATACTTCTGATCAAACATAAAGTATCTGAAAGTGAAGACATGAATGTGTGCCATAGTTGGGGGAATTTCATACTGTAGTTAGTTATCCTTTTTTCGTTTCTAGGTGAACAAAAGGTCTCGCACATAATAATATACGAACAAAAAATGCGGATGTTATAAGCTACATGGTCATGAAACACTTTATTGTGTAATTTCATTTATATTAGCCAAGTGTTATTCCTCTATCATCTGCAATGTAAAAAGCATGTTCGCTTCCCTCTTCTCTTTATGACGGGGAAATCAAGCAGCCAGAAAAGCAACAAAACTCTGCTCTAATCTGTACTACTGAACACTACTTAGAAAGCATATGACTAAATCCAAACTATTACAAACATAGTATAACAGAACCACATCATTCATGTTCTTATCCATGTGGAAGCCTATTTGTACCTTTTTTGCATCATATTATAGATATCTATGTTATACGTGCAGAGCCGAGACAAAGGAATAGAAGGCGAGAAAATAAGGCCCGTACCTTGAAGTTGCTCGCCTGCTTGCAGTGCACCGCAAGCATGTCTNGAGATTGAGTTACTTCGTTGACTCTAGCCCATTATGCACTATAGCAACATTGAAGGAGCACTGTAGCAGCATAGCCCTGGGCTTGGCACAATCCTGGGTCCGCCCCTGCTTGTCCCGGGGCGTGAGATTGAGTTACTTCGTTGACTCTAGCCCATTATGCACTATAGCAACATTGAAGGAGCACTGTAGCAGCATAGCCCTGGGCTTGGCACAATCCTGGGTCCGCCCCTGCTTGTCCCGGGGCGTGAGATTGAGTTACTTCGTTGACTCTAGCCCATTATGCACTATAGCAACATTGAAGGAGCACTGTAGCAGCATAGCCCTGGGCTTGGCACAATCCTGGGTCCGCCCCTGCTTGTCCCGGGGCGTGAGATTGAGTTACTTCGTTGACTCTAGCCCATTATGCACTATAGCAACATTGAAGGAGCACTGTAGCAGCATAGCCCTGGGCTTGGCACAATCCTGGGTCCGCCCCTGCTTGTCCCGGGGCGTGAGATTGAGTTACTTCGTTGACTCTAGCCCATTATGCACTATAGCAACATTGAAGGAGCACTGTAGCAGCATAGCCCTGGGCTTGGCACAATCCTGGGTCCGCCCCTGCTTGTCCCGGGGCGTGAGATTGAGTTACTTCGTTGACTCTAGCCCATTATGCACTATAGCAACATTGAAGGAGCACTGTAGCAGCATAGCCCTGGGCTTGGCACAATCCTGGGTCCGCCCCTGCTTGTCATGCATGGATCCAGCTGCCGAATCAAGCTAAGCATGTAGTGTACGTGCCTAAGCGCCGACCATGCAGCAGCGCATGTAGTCTTGATTAGAGGAAACATCATGAAGCCGTGCCTGAAGTCAAATCCAACGCCCACATCATGCAGCCGCGCTAGCTCGCTATGGGAAAGGACAACATATAATCCCACATGGGAGGCCGTCCAGTCCAGTCAAGGCCGCACTTCTGCCTCAAGGCCATCCAGTATGAAACTTGAAAGTCAAGGATTTCACGGCTCGACACAGTCCATCGTCCCTCAACCGTCGACAGTAGCTCCTTCATCATCTTCCGTACCCACCCTTCCCGCAACCCCTTCCACTAGAGAACAATGGCAGTGCAACATGCAAATCGTTGTGCCGCCAGATTGATGTGTGTTGACGTATAGATGTATTGCTTAGTCTCTTTCATCAGATCGGTCTTTTGGCTGGATTGGCTAGAACATGCACTTCTATAGATGTATCACTAGAAAATGTTTTGAAGGTCAAACGATGAACCATGACACTATGCCAAGTTTTATGTTTTTGAGACTTTGTTTGTCTTCTTTATAGATAAAACAAATGAATCAAAAGAAAAAGAAGAAGATTTAAAAGGAAGAATAAAACTTTTCCAACAGAACACTTGGCTAAGACCGCCTTTTGCCTAGTGTTTTTATTTGTCAAGTGTAAACATTAGGCAACAAACAACCGACTTGGCTAGTACAGTTTTTTTGCCGAGTGTTTTTCCTGAGACACTCAGCAGATATCATGTTTGCTGATTGCCCAATGAAATACACTCGGCACTAGGAAAAATCGACGACACCAGTTGCAACAAGATCATACAAAATAATTTATTTTCTTGAATACACGGTTACATTTCTTTAGACCCCCTTTATGCTCAAGCCAAACTGACAAAGCGATCGATGCCTGCTATTTAAAGCTTATTTTTACTAGATACACTGCATGCAGTTACAATATTCTTTATTTTATGTGGTTATGTCAATCAGTAAGTATATGATTGATTGTGCAACAACGCAGAGGCACGGGATAACATGTGTAGTCACTACAAGAAAATAGGAACGTATAGTCGCTTTTTCTAAGACGCCTTTTGTATTCGTCTCTAGGCTCATGAACAGAGCAAATTAAAGACGTTTTCTAAGACGCTTACAAAGCGCCTCAAACCTTTTATTATAATTAGACATTTGCAAAAACAAATATGCATATGAAATTAGCTTAGAGACGATTTCTGAGACGTTTTAGTATGCGGCGCTATTATTGGACCTAAGAAACCCTTAAATAATGGTAATCCTTTTTTGCATTGCATAGTCACAAAGTATTAGCTGTGCTAAAACTGAAACACACATGAGCTCATCTTCCGAACCGAACATACATTGGATACATATCTAGCGCTTCCCCATCGCCATTTAGCCCTAGTTGTTGCTCTCGCAGTCAGAGCTCTCGCACCACCGTTGCTCAACCCCAAGCCAAACACCCATGTCACTCGACTTTGGTCCCTCGTCGGTCGACGAAATCGCGCCTTCCTCAAAGCTCCCATGCTCCTCCTCCCAGCCATAACTTCCCAACGCACGATGACGGTCTCCTCCCTAGACCGAGCTTCCCCGCCACCGATGTAGGTGTCCCCCCTAGGCCAAACCTTCTCCATCACCTGGCACCATTTGCCACCAAGCCGACGTCGCTCTGCACCAATGTCAGGCTTCTCAAACATAACTAAACCAACCAAACAAAAAAAATTGTATTTGTAAATGAAGTGAGTCAAAGTTAGAAAAAATTGTGGGTCTTTTCTATATGGGTTTCCCAAGAAAACTGCATGTGAATATTTTATATTGGATACATATATCATCCTGATAAATTTTTCAGAATTTTTTTTGTTGATTGAATACAATTTGATCTGACAAGGAAAAAAGTCGAAAATACTATTTATCACTATGGTAGATCGGATGACTATTAAGAGGCTTGTATTTATTACTCTCTCTGTATTACAATATTAAATGATAGATTATTTCTAAACCTTTCTTCGTCCAATTATTCTTCTTCGTACGTCCTTGTCAGTTTTAGTCCGTTCAAGCCTGACAAAAAAAATATCTGTATTATTACAATATTAAAGTATGGATTGTTTCTAAACCTTTTTTTGTCCAATTATTCTTCTTCGTACGTTCTTCGTCGGTTTTATTCCGTTCAAGCCTGACAAATTTTTTTGAGTCCTTCGTCAGTTTTAGTCCGTTCAAGCCTGACAAAAAAATCTGTGTAATATTGTTACAATATTAAAGTATGTACTGTTTCTAAACCTTTTTTGTCCAATTATTCTTCTTCGTACGTTCTTCGTCAATTTTGAGTACTTCGTCAGCTTTAGTCCGTTCAAGCCTGACAAAAAAATTGTGTATTATTATTATTACAATATTGAAGTATGTATTGTTTCTAAACCTTTGTTTGTCCAATTATTCTTGTTCGTACGTTCTCCGTCAGTTTTAGTCCGTTCAAGGCTGACAATTCTTTATCTTTATCTTTATCTTTGTCTTTATCTTTACCTAATATTAAAGGGAGGATTGTATCTCCACTTTTTTTGGTCATATGGTCGGACCGACTTAAATTTTCGTCCGTCACACGTTTTCTCGTTCGTCCTGATTTATTTTCTGCAAAAAATAAATAAATTAAGACGCACATAGCCGGGATGGGCCGGCCCATTAGTACAGCTCCCGCACCAGGGAAAAAAGTCCAAGGGAAAAACAATACTGCGCCTCATGGAATCGAACCTGGGCGCCCAAGCAAGAGGGTTCACAAAGCTAGCCACTGGACTAGATAACAGCTTAAGTTTACGTTGCAGCGCGACGTATGAAATTATACTAGCAGCCAAGCCAGATACTGAGAGCAAAAGAAAATCCCTTTTTTTTGCCAAAACTGAATATATTTTAAAACAAAAATATTTTGCAAAATTGTGAAGAAAAAAATTAAAATCGAACACTTAAAAAAATAACTTTTTAAAGCTGAATATTTTCAAACTACTATACTGATTTTTCTAAAATTTGCGAACATTTTAAAAAACACAAAAAAATTGAACTTTAAATTTGAAAAGTCAAAGATTTGTTCAAAACATAAATATTCTTGAAAAATGGGAGGTACTATAGCTATTTTTTTAAAATCTATACCTACTAATAAAATGGGATGAATTTTTAAAATACACCCACGAATGCATTGTTTTAGTGTAATTTATTAAACTAGGGGTATGGAAGGAATCCTTTTCTTCGTCGCCTCACGCACGACCAGCCTAGCTCGGTCAGTGACACCCGTTACAATGCATGAGGAGTCCAATTACGACTTTATGGTCTATCCGACACAAATTACTCAATTTATATGATAGCACATGCATATATTATGTGCACTACTTTTTTCTAATATATTACTCGGATGATAAAAAAAAATTGTTCGACGCTCGTCGTCTCGCCGGACACGAAGGAGGCTCAAGGACCTAGCCAACCTTGGTTAGTGACAATTGATACTGCGACCGCCGGCAACAAGGGCAACAAAGAGGACAAGCGAAAACATGTGTCTGATGTCATATTGAAATGAAGAATGTGGACCTGAAGACGAGGTATTAGTCATGTTTATTATGTTAGGGGAAGGGTGAGGTCTTTAGCCATACTCAGTGGGTAAAGACATGTGGGGGATGTTTCCTCCCGTTGCAACCCACGGGCATGTTTACTAGCAAAAATAAAGAGACTGTCAGCAACCGAACATTGGTCTACAGGTTAGAGACTCAACACAAGAACCAATTGATCTACGACTAAATTGTTAATATGAAGAAGGAACCTCGTGATATTGAGTCCCTCGCGCCAGGCCATAAGCGCGGAGGGACGCTGCCTATTTTTTTTCTCGGGCTTTGTTCTGTTTTTGTTTTTCATCTTTAAAATAATTTAGAAAGAATCCAAATTTCCAGAAAAATGTTAATTTTGCAAATTTATGTAGAAAAAAGGTTTTTGATTAAAAATATTTTTCAAGACAATGTATTTTTTTTCGAGAATTTGAACGAAAAAATGCACAAATTCAAAGTATGTTCACGAATTTTTAAAACACTGTTTACAAAAGTAAAATTATTGTGAATTAAAAAAGGTTCATGCATTTAAAAAATACATCAAACACAAATATTCATGAATTTAAAAAAAATCGTTTCAAAAATTGTTCAGCTATTCTAAGAATATTTGCCGATTTAAATAACATTTTCACAAGCTTTGTAAAAATTGCATCCGTTTGAAAAATCTTTGACTCAAAAAATGTTTGAAGAACAATGTTCAGAAGTTTCAAAAACAATGTTCGCAATTACTGAAAAAATGTTCGCGAATTTGAAAATATTCATTGTTTCATAAAAAATATTCATGATTTCAAAATATGTTCATGATTTTAGAAAATGTTCACGATCTGAGAAAAGTTCTTCAATTGGAAAATGATGTTCACAGAAAAATTTAAAAAATAAATAAATAATAAACTTTTAAAAAGAAAGTGAAAAATACTTAAATAGAGCAAAATGTGAAAATAAAAAAGGGGGGAAGGGAGAAACAAGAAATATAGAAAGAATAAAAATCAGAAGAAATAACAAAGAAAAATAAGAAGAAAACCAGTTCATGGAAGCATTCTAGAACCTTCCAAAATGGGGTGGAAAAAATCTAGAGCAGGCCAGCCTATGCTGTCGACAAGTGCGCAGGAGGGCATGCACTAGATAGGTTGCTAGACAGCGACCTACGCGCCGAATAGAAACGGGCGTGACCATTGACGAAGACTTGGCCAAACGGCTTAACGGTCGTCCGAGTGCACCGTTGCACTAGGGCCTCCACGTGTGGTCAATCGATCGTTTGCTTGGACGCTCACTGGTACGTTGCAAAGTTTCACTAAAGTATACAATATGGGGCTACAATCTTTTGTCATGTAATACATGAACACGAATAGGCCATCCTAACCTCTTCCTAAAATACAATACAACAGGCATATAGTTCTTTCCCAGGCATATAGCCGTTGCCCTTAGCCGCCACAGGAACCTGATGCCGCTGTCGTCATCTCGGAGCATCTAGCCGCTGTTATCATCAGCAACACATCAGAGCTTTCTCGGTCGAATCCACACGCCACTAGGATTGCATCGACAAGAAAAATCTATTCAAATGAAGAAAATCTTGTAGAGTGCAACTTGAAGGACAAATTTGCCATTTAATCTACATCGACTACTACATTCTTACGTCGCGCCCGATGATGTTTTTTAGCATCCATATATTCACCTAGATGTCGCCAAACTCCTAGAAACTGTTCCTTTTCCTATTGTTATTATTGGTTGTGTCACATGATCCGTGCACCTCTGGACGTGAACCAGATGTTGGCAATTTCGGCATCACCTTCCCGTGGTCATTGGCATGTCATTCCAATGTCAAAATTTCGTGTCAATTTGTTTAGGAGTTTTTCTTAGGGGCTTTAGGAGTTAGAACATGTAGCTTAGAAGCAACTTTAGACTAAAAATGACTATAATGTGAATGTTCTTATGAAATAAGATCTTCAAATTTAATATTTTCTGAATGGCCTTTTAAAAGTACTTATCTCATTCTCACATATGTTCAAAAATTTCCTTTATGCCTATCATATTTCTATAGCCCGATCCTCGAGCCTTGCACGATGTATTCTTTTACTAAAAGGGTGTCGTCGTGTCGGGTTATTTTTTCCCATTGCAATGGACGGACATATTTGCTAGTAGTGTCAAAAACTGTCTTCTATTTGATATAGAGAGAATACCATTTTTCTGCATTATATACACACAGAAAAATGACAAGAATAAAAATTTGACGCGCGCAAACTTTTATCGCTTTATCAGTTTTGATGCTCTAAATTGGTTTTCTTTACCGCCTAGATTTCGCGCGTTACATTGGACTTTTTTTCGCTCCAATACCCGTCCGCATGTTTTCCCCACGCCGCCATCTCCCCACCTCCCCAATTCTTCAACCTCCATATCTATTCCAATCTCCGCCGGCAGCAGCGCACCCCGTGCACCCCTCATCCCGCCATCCCGCGCTGAAGAAGCCACACCCATATGCCCTGCTCTCCGGCGCGAGCTCCTATCTCCGCTGGCGACTTCCCATTCTCCTCCGTCGGCGACTTCGCCAGTTGGATCCCACTGGCGTCCGTCCTCACCATCGCCAAGCCGTGCTCCTCCTGGCGTCGTCCGCACCATCACCAAGCATCCACGCCAGTGTCATCCTCCACCAGAAGCTCTGCCGCGTTTTCCGTGGCTACACCGTCCGCAAGCAGCAGTCAGCTCCATCCAATATCTCAAGGCCTCCACCTCGTCAAGTAGGTATTCCCTCTAATTACATCTCCTGTACAACTTTTAGCATTAAAAAAAGTATCCTCTTTCAGTTTTATTCTACTTTCTTCTATGTTCCTATTGAACATGCCTGTCGTTGTTGACTTGTAGTGGATCCTTTTTGACTGAAACGTGATCTATCTAGTTGCGGATTATAAAGTCAAAGCTCGTTGCTGTAGTACTCCCTCCGTTCCTAAATATTTGTCTTTTTAGAGACTTCAAATGGACTACCACATACGGATGTATATAGACATATTTTAGAGTGTAGATTCACTCATTTTGCTCCGTATATAGTCACTTGTTGAAATCTCTAGAAAGACAAATATTTAGGAACGGAGGGAGTAGTTGATTGGTACAATGAGTAATCAATTTCCTCTAATCGAGTCTGTAATGCATGGCATGGTGTTGGTATGTTTGTCCGGCAGATCAAAATTGGGAAGTGGCTTGTTAGTCTGGTAAAAGTAAAATAAAACATGGAAAATGTGATGTAAAATCTTGTCGTTTTAACACATAAATGTCTTCTGAGCAGGGCGCACATTCTCTTGTGGTGATCTTCTATGCTTTCTTGAAATACTGTAGGATGTGCATCAGGTTACTGAATTACTAACGGATAATCTATTGCTGGTTCTGTGAGGCTTTGACTTATAATCTATATTATTGTCTGAATCTAAATAATATAGTGCACTTTGCAACACTGTCTCACCTTAGGTTCACATCTAACATAGGTGGTCAACTGTATTAGCATGGTGTTCTACTATTAATAATTAGGATGTGATTGAAGATGCAACTGTGAAAGATTACGAACAATTGGCCTTCGTTAACAGGTAACAACGTAAAAGTAGATATTTGCAATTTGAAGATAAAAAATGCTGGTTGAAAATATATTTTTTACTTTTGTAGTGATAGACACAAGCAGCATATGTCAAAATTTGTTACAACGAAGGTTTGCATGATGATTGTCACTTGCAGACGATATTACTGACTTAAGCTTGGTAAGAATGTTGCCTGCATTGCTGCCCTTGTACTATACGTCTAACATGATGCCTCTCAATAGCACTAATAAAACTATGCACTGTTAGCATAAGTGGCCTCCAAATCTGGCATAATATTTATGGTTGTTTGCATGATCATAAGAACGTGGCTCAAGCTGTATGTATGCAATTTTCTTCTACTTTTTGGTATGTTCATATTGGATCTCACATACTTTAGTTATTTATTTGATAATGGAAGTGCAATGCATGAACTTAGCATATGTTTCTATGCACACGTTCCCTTCATTAGCCATGTTGATCAGCATATGATTTTAACATTGTTTTGTCAAAGACTTTATGTAGAAAATTTAGCCTTCGAAGCATGAGCATCCCAAGGCAGGATGCAGAAAATGTAGAACCAGATGAAGGAAAATTACAAGGCCCTACAAAGATTGATGATTCATTACCAAAAATCCTCCTGAATCTACTAGTCAAATTAAAATGATTTGTAAGCTCAAACATTTTTTCTACCATGTTTAGTTGCAGCTGAACTGAGCCTCAACTGTAGAAAGCACACATTAAAAAGTTGGATAGGCCCGATCAGCTTTACCAAGCGAGCAGTTCACTAACCAGGTATATTCAAACAAAAGATTAGAAGAAGTGTGGTGTACTATTTCATACAAGTAGGGTATTTGCTCACCATTGATTTTTTTAGCACATGATATTGTCATGCACTAGTACCAGCAGCAGTAGTAAGTAACTCTAATGCAACAAAATAGTATAATTCTGGAAATCTGCAGTATGTGGTAAGATGAGGGTGTCTATTTGTCATAGTAATAATCTTCGTGACGAGCAAGTGCCATATATAAATCCTGGAGCTGGTGAAGAGAAGAGTTCATAATCGTGTCTATGGTACAACCAGGAACAATATAGGATCAATATGGACATAATAAGGGTGATTAGTTAGTGCATTTACTATGCATCATATCAGACCTCCTGTAATTTATTTTCCCTGATTATAGCTGATCTCGTGTCTACATTCGCACCTATTCTCAGTCAATCACAGAATGCTCATGCTGAAACTAGCAATGCAACCAAGAAAAGTAGCCCTGAACAAAGTGTTCAGCTTCACGAAGTCATTAAGCAGGTTTGTCATAATGAATGCTTCAATTCTTGTAATAGTAAGGTAAAACTGAAGTCTTGTTGTATTTGATGAAATCGAGAAACAAAAGTAAACTTCTGGCAAAAGGAGCTTTAGTGAGTAAAATTAAACATATGTAGTCAGAGGAAACATGCTTGGACAGTAATATATTTGTAGTTCAATTCGCCATATTTCAAATGTTGGAGATGAGGGATTGGTGTGACCATATGAAAAATTCAAAACAGTAAGTGATGCTATTGGTTATGTTATTGCCACATTTAAGTCCACTTGCATACATGCAATCGAGTATTCTCCAATGTCCATACTTACGATTTATTATTGATGAAGAATCTTTGCGGTTTAGGTAAAAAACAATCAAATCAGCCCCTCCGAACACAGACACAGAACATTGCTAGTCCAACACAACCACGAAATATTGGTACTGTACATCTCTTACAATGTCATGATAGTCTAAAAGGTTATGTTCATCTACACTTTTCTCTGTTATCTTCCTTTTTCAGGTTAGAGGATTCAGAACAGGAGTGCATTGCACGAGCCAAGAGCAACTATAGATGAATAATCATCAAATGAACAAATATTATAGATGATGTATAGATTTTAGCTTCAAAGGAGTACTTAGTTCTACTTTGTAGGGTTTTCGTAATTATTTTTATCTTCTGTATGAATATCTCATTTGTGAGCTCCACACTTTCAGTAGAGGTATTTGTTCCTATTAATTTATCCACTCTATGCTAATTGTGTGAGAATGCAATTGGTGATGTGGTTTGATCAACTTGCACATGCATTTGTGGCATGAAAAGTGATCGAAATGGTGACACAAATTCGAAATAAATAAAATACTATTTGAATTAAAATATTCTATAGATACAAAGAAGCTTCTGTATATTTGAAGACGAACATAACGTCTCTACATAGCTCTACATAGCATGTATACGTATTAGGCTCATGATGATGGTATGTTTCTTTGGACGTGAATGAACGTCTCAGGAAACGTATTTACATAAAATAGACGATTTTCAACGTCTCAATATAGCGCCTCAAGACATGTATACACGCTTAGCAAGCGTGTCTACATGTTTTGAGACGGTCCGTGGGGAGACGCGCCAAAGACGCTTTACTAAAGCGACTCTATAGTTGCTTAGAGATGAAATAACACGTCTCTACGTATGAAATTGAGCGTGTCTACATGCAGTTTTTCTTGTAGTGAGTGTACTATACTAGTCACGGTCCTGTCCTATTTCCGTGGCTTTCTCCTGGACCAGCTCAAACGTGTCACGGATGTGTCGCATCTCCGTCATGGTAGCACCTATTGCCAGGCGGATAACGAACTTGTTGTCCACGATAGTGTGTATCATGAAGGCTTTCCCACTCGCGTTCACCGCATTGAGAAGCTTACGGTTCAAGGCGTCCACTGTGTGGTCACCCTCATCATACCTTGGGCGGAAGCGGAAGCACACAAGGGAGAATCTCCTCGGCACAATGACCTCGAATCGATCGTCTGCCTTCAACGCCAATTCAAACCACTTGGCCATCTCGACATGCCTCCTGATGTTCGCTCGTAAGCCCACGGCGCCGTATCTGCGTAGCACCACCCACAACTTTATGGCTCGGAACCTGCGTGTCAATGCAATCTGCCAGTCCTTGTAATCGATCATATCCGTCTTGGCCACACTTCCATGGCTGATATCATTGAGGTACTCTGGAGTGATAGAGAGCGCGGAGGTAAGCACGGCTGGGCTGGTAACCCACAGGCAGCAACAGTCCATGTTGGTGAGGAACCACTTATGCGGGTTCATGCTCACGGAGTCCGCGAGCCCGACACCCTGGATGCAATCCTGGAACTCGGGGCAGATCAACGCGCTACCGGCGTATGCAGCATCAACATGTAGCCACATTCCGTAGTGTTGTGCCAACTCACCGAGCTCACCCACCGGATCAACCGCTCCCACACCGGTCGTCCCAACTGTTGCACACAGGTAGAGTGGCACAAGCCCCCTGGCTATGTCTGCCTCGACCGCGTTGCGGACACTGTCCACCGTTAGGCCGTAGCTGGATGCCGCCGACGTCTGGATGACTCGGAAGTTGGATGGTGGAATTCCGACCAGCTTCGCACCCTTTTGGAAGGTGCTATGGCTCTGGTCTGAGGCGTAGACCACCATTTTGAGGATGCCTTCATGGGTGAGCCTGTTCAACGCTCGATCGCGTGCGGCGACAAGCGTGCATATCACGGCTTCGCAGGTGCTTCCGTGCAGCACCCCGCCACCGCCGCCGGAGAAGAGGAAACAGTCTGGAAGGCCCATCAGCTTGCCTATCCAGTCCATCATGACGCCTTCAAGTTCGGTCGCCAGAGGCGAGGCAACCCATGTGAACGGTGCAACGTTGAGACCGGCACAGAGGACCTCGCCGACGAACCCCGCCGTGCTTGCGTTGAATGGGTAGTAGGCAAAGAAGTTGGGGCTCTGGAAGTGTGTCAGTCCTGGCATGATGTATTGTTGTACGTCGGCAAGTATTCCATCCATGGGCTCACCGTTTTCCGGTGGCTCATCGGATAGAAGCCTGCGAAGGCTACCTGGCTCGGCTTCTGACCGGACCGGATACTTCTCGATATCGCGGTAATAGCCCGCGATGAAGTCAACCACAGCGCGCGACTCCACGGCGAATTCCTCGGGGTCGAGTGGCGATACCACATCAACTAGTGGTGGGGTACCCATCGCCATGCTTACTCGGGTAGGGACGTACATATAGTATAGTGTGCTAATCAAGGTACCACGTTCGTAGTATATATGGAAACAAGGGTTCACAACATCAGATCGACTCTTGTGAATTGTGATTGGGCTTGGCATTTCAGTGTGTGGATCGTGCGTATTTATAGCCGCAATTGCTATTTGTACTACACATACACATGCAAGCTTACAATCAGATCGGACAAACAGAACTGAACTATCAAAAGACAAAATCTGCACCAGTTCTCTTTATTGCGAGCTATCCAGAAACTGATTTTGTACACCCATCTTCTTACCCACCAACCAAAGAGTTATTAGTATATGACAAAGCCCATAATTAAGGATTAATGTATGTAATTCTTTTTCTTCACAAACCAAGCAGAAGCGCACTACCTTTTTCACAAAAACGAAAAGAGCACTGCCCGAATCCATGCCTATGCTGAGTGCACTTGGCAAACATATTTATTTTCCTTTTATAAAATGTGGAAACTGTTCACCATGTACTCGATATTTAACACTCGGCAACAAAAATTCCTTATTCAAGGTATCATTGAAAATTTTCTCATCGTAAAATAAAACACGAAAATCAGTTTGGTTTCATACCTGGGAGGTCGATCATGAAACACAAAAATAAAACTCGATGTGGCCGGATGGATGAAGTGGCGCCAAGCTTTTGCCATTCTCTGTGACAAGAGAGTGACACAAAAGCTAAAAGGCAAGTTCTACATGACGGTGGTTTGACCCACAATGATTTATGACGCTGAGTGTTGGCCGACTAAAATGCAACATGTTCTACAGTTAGGTGTGGCAGAGATGCGAATGTTGAGATGGATGTGTGGCCACACGAAGAGAAGCTTGTCCAACATCATCTAAGATGGTTTGGGCATATTTAGCGTAGGCATCCAGAAGCTCCTGTGCATAGCGGCCAGCTAAAGTGTGCGGATAATGTCAAGAGAGGTCGGGGTAAACCATATTTGACATGGGAGGAGTCCGTAAAGAGAGATCCGAAGGATTGGAGTACCAGAAAAGAACTAGTGATGGACAGGGGTGCGTGGAAGCTTGCTATCCATGTGACAGAACCATGAGTTGGTCGCGAGATCTTAAGGGTTTCATCTCTCGCCTACCCCAACTTGTTTTGGACTAAAGGCTTTATTGCTGTCAATAAAACACGTTACATGTAAAAAACACTTTTGAAGTTCCATCTCCTATGTTTAAGCCATGAAAGTGCATCTGTGATCCTTCAATGTATAATAACCAGGTTTGAAGTGCAAGTACATGAATTATTCATTAAAAATGGGTTCAAAAAACCTATATGTGGTCCTTAGTCTATGTTTAGGTAAGAAAGAAGGAGTTACAAACATCAGCAGGGCCATGACTCCCCCGCAAACATGGAAACAAAGCCAGAAAAGGATGAAACTTGCAATGTTGTCATGATAGGGCTCCTAGAGACAGTGGTAAAAATATTAGAATGCTTCACAAATGCTCTCACATAGACTGCTTTTAGAAACTAAACCATCTCCAAGATAAGACCTTGGTTACAAGATGGAATGGCTCAGGTTTGCATTCAAAGTGTTGAGACATTTTCTGCAATCTGCACACAACATTACATGTCACATGTCAAAATTTGATACCTTTTTGGGTTTGTTTTTCTATATTGAAGCCATTAAATGCACTTATAGGCATTTAATCAGTATAGCTCATATTTGAACGGCATGTAGATAAGATAGTGGGTAAAATGGGGTTGACCAATCCTATCGGGGTATTTAGTCTATTTTTATGCCTTGTCCAAAAAGATAGTGAATTCCAACACCGGGTAGCAGAGACTTCCACCAACATGGAGTTTTCAATTCTCAAAAAATGCAAATGAATATAGAAAAATATGAAACACCATGATATATCCTCTTGAGGCTGTAGTAAAATTTCGGAAATGCTTCTAAAAAATTGTAACATAAACTGCTTAGAAAGCAGACCATCTCCGTGGAAGTTTCTCATGTCTATATTCAAACTGTCATGTCGCTTTGTTTCTTGGCCTGTTTTGCACTCACCATTACATGGTACATAATTTTTTTTTGCCATTTTCTGAGTCTATGACACAACTTTTGCTTGGAATCTAAGATAACTTGCAGACACTTTACGATAAACCTCTACAAGACGCAAGCAACCACTCCATCAGCTCTTTGTGTGATTGATATTCCTACTGAAAAGCAACTACATCAAGCCCTCTGCATTTGCAGGACATCACAGGCAAACATCCCTGATCAAGTAGAGGCAAGACAATATCCACGGAGTATAAAAAACTCTACTACTCTAACAATACAGTCGGTTAGGCGCCTTTGAACGCCAACATGTTGCTTAATGTCACCAAAAGCCAACCTAGCTAGCTCAGGTTTCATTTCTTCCATTCCAAATCCTACATTCTTAAGAAGTTAATCCCAATTCTCTCAACATGCAACGTGTCCACCTCAATGTCCCACTAAGCAATGCATTTAGGTCTTCTCTCCCACTAAGCCATACAAAATCTGCCACATAAGCGAGTCATGCATTTAACTTATAAATTACAATTACTTTAGTACTAGTCTATGCATGTAACGCTGCCACATAAGCGAGTCATGCATTTAACTTATAATTTTTATTTGAAATGACATTTTTAACTGCAACTCAAAAGTTTTATTCTAGTTTTAGGCACTTTCTTTTCTTGATTTTCAAGCTTATACTTTATTTTCATTAGATCTAGTTATTTTTGTCGACTATTTATGAAAAGTTTAACAAAGTTACCGCATCAATGCGTGGGGAGAGCGTCATCCTCACTACTCTATTTTAGAGTTAAATTAAATCCAAGCCATCTTCCGCAGCAAAATATTTCTTATTTTCTTACTCTTTTTCTCCTTACTGTGTGCCCCTCTCTTT
>LR880967.1:1013318988-1013336086 GCA_904067115.1 Aegilops sharonensis | reverse complement strand
TCATTGAGATCGTTCCTTAGCCGTGTGCGGTGCCCCCTTCCACTAAACTACACCTCGAATATACCGTTGCGGAGCTTAGGCGAAGCCCTGCGCCGGTGGAACATCATCATCGTCACCACGCCGTCGTGCTGACGGAACTCATCCCCGACACTTTGCTGGATCGGAGTCCGGGGATCGTCATCGAGCTGAACGTGTGCAGAACTCGGAGGTGCCGTACGTTCGGTGCTTGGATCGGTCGGATCGTGAAGACGTACGACTACATCAACCGCGTTGTTATAACGCTTCCGCTTTCGGTCTACGAGGGTACGTGGACAGACACTCTCCCCTCTCGTTGCTATGCCATCACCATGGTCTTGCGTGTGCGTAGGAAAATTTTTGAAATTACTACGTTCCCCAACACTTACAAACTTCCCAAAACCTCATATGCAATAAAAGGGCTATAGTAAGGTTAAAGTAATAGTTAGATTTATTGTATAGGGTTAGAAAATGTAATTATTCAAGTCCAATTTTTTTGCAATCGAGAACTTATATATAGTAAATATTACTTTTGTTAACCAGTTGGGGCGCAAATTTTCAAGATACGAAAAATCTAATATTATAGATGTCACTATAGTTGAGAACTTATAAAGGTAATTAAGCATCTGCCAACATAACACATAAACATATTAAGAAAGTATTGTTTGATTATTATTACCGAGACTGAATCATTGTTGGTTACCTTTCTTAGTTAATGGCAGTTATTAAACTAACCATCTAACAACAAATACCATAATAAATGGGCAGTTATAAATAGTAATCACCCACGAATAAAATAATATTAATTCGACGGCTATTTTTCTGGTTACTTATCGCCCATTAAATTGGCCAACAAAATTATTGAGCAAACCCATTAAAGAAGTCAAAAATTGATGAGCTGCTATTAAGATAACCATATGTCAACAAATAAAGTTAGAAAATAAAGAAGCCACACATTGGTACTCCATTAAATAGTACGGTAGTTAGAGGTGAGATGTCAGAAATCATATTGTTCAAGTCTTTAGTACTTTGTTTATTTGATGTAGGACATCACAGGAAGCGTTTTCCAACTGAAGCATTACACAAGTACAGAATCTAGTATTTGTGGTAGGTACTCATTTCGTCCGGTGAAGAGTGTACATTTGGCTTTAAAATTTGTCCACAAAAGAGTGTATTTCTCTCTTCTCAATGCACTTTAAAGTACAAAAAAATGTTTCTCTGTCATCACGCGGTTCTCAAAACCAATAACGTTCTACCCATAGTCTCTTTAATTTTCACGTGCACTTAACTCATTGGGGATTGGATAATTAAAGAGGAGAGAGATGGTGGCTTGCAACTTTTCAATACTACATGTTTTTTACTCCACTCCATAATTTGTCCTTAAATTTCTATATGTACATTTTTCACCGGACAGAGGGAGTGAGTGACTCAGGCCACGTGGCCAGGCGGACGCCACATCACTTTGGGAGGCAAGGTCAAGGGAGGAGCTGTCCCGATACCTGCTTCGTGAACCCCCCCCCGTCAAAACTTAGATCCTTCCGGGGAGATCCATTGGTATGTGTGGGATTTGACACCTAGTTGTGTGCCTTTGGTAGCCTTTCCTATATGGAAATGTCTCCTAGTGCTTCCACTGAGCCATAGTACTTTGCTACTTCTCCAGATCACATGGATTGAACAGCATGTATCCTTCTTTACTCATGTGTATGTCGATGGGGAAATGTCATGCATTGTTCCTTTAAGTCCTTATAATTTGGCTCTGCGCCTTCATGGTCATAGCCGAATAAGTGACAGTTTTGAAGGAACACACATGCCATCATCTAATACTGTAGCATATAGTGCATCCTCTACACAATTGTAGAATTTAGGCAACCTTCTATTGCCAAAGAATCTAAAATTATTGTGGAGCAGTCCCTTATAGAATGGGAGGTGGCTACATTAAAAAGGGATATAGCCCGGAACAAAAAAATTTAGTGCTATTTTCTGTGAAGAACATGATAAGGGGCTAGTTCCTGATTATAATGCAATAAAACCTAGAGTTTTACAAGAAGATGAATATTTGCCAATTCATAAAACTAACGAGTAAAAATATATATCCTCTCTAGTATAGATATTACAGTGTAACAACAGCTCGCGCATTTCTGAAATACGGCGATGCAAGTTTGTCGGCCCAATAAAACAAATGCTTGCTTAAAATTCACTTACAAACTTACGAACTTCCCAAAAACTCATGCAATAAAAGGGCTATAGTAAGATTAAAGCAATAGTTAGATTTATTGTGTAGGGTTATAAAATGCAATTAATCAAGTCTAGTTTTTGTGCAATCAAGATCTTATATATAGTAAATATCACTTCCGTTAACCAGTTGGGCCGCAAATTTTCTAGATATGAAACATCAAATATTATAGATGTCGCTATAGTTGAGAACTTGTAAAGGTAATTAAGAATCTGTCAACATAAACCATAAACATATTAAGAAAGTATTGTTTGATTATTATTAGTTAGACTGAATCATTGTTTGTTACCTTTCCTAGTTAATGTGCAGTTATTAAACTAACCACCTAACAACAAATACCATAATAAATGGGTAGCTATATATAGTAGTCACCCACGAATAACTTTACATTAATTGGACGACTGTTTTTTTGGTTACTTATCGCCCATTAAATTGGCCAACAAAATTATTGAGCAAACCCATTAAATAAGTCAACAAAATTACTGAGCTGCTATTAAGATAACTATATGTCAACAAATAAAGTTAGGAAATAAAGAAGCCACACACTGGTACTCCATTAAATTGTATGGTTGTTAGAGGTGAGAAGTCAGAAATCATATTGTTCAAGTCTTTAGTCCTTTTCTTATTTGATGTAGGACATCGCAGGCAGCATTTTCAAACTGAAGCATTACGCAACTATAGAATCTAGTATTGTGGTAGGTACTCACTCCGTCTGGTGAAGAGTGTACATTTGGCTTTAAAATTTGTCCACAAAAGAGTGTATTTCTCTCTTCTCAATGCACTTTAAAGTACAAAAAAATGTTTCTCTGTCATCACACGGTTATCAAGACCAATAACTATCTACACATGGTCTCCTTAATTTTTACATGCGCTTAACTCATTGGGGATTGGATAATTAAAGAGGAGAGAGATGGTGGCTAGGAACTTTTCAATACTACATTCTTTTACTCCAGTCCATAATTTATCGTAAAATTTCTATATGTACACTTTTCACCGGACGGAGGGAGTGACTCAGGCCAAGTAGCCAGGAGGACGCTACATCACTTGGGGAGGCAAGGCCAAGGGAGGAGCTGTCCCGATACCTGCTTGATGACCCCCCCCCCCCGGTTGAAACTTAGATCCTTCTGGGGAGATGCATTGGTATGTGTGGGATTCAACACCTAGTCGTGTGCCTTTGGTATCCTTTCCTATATGGAAATGCCTCCTAGTGCTTCCACTGAGCCATAGGAGTTTGCTACTGCTCCAGATCACATGGATTGACCAACATGTATCCTTCTTAATTTACTCATGTGTCTGTCCCTATGGGGAAATGTCACGCACTGTTCCTTTAAGTCCATATAATTTGGCTCTGCGCCTTCATGCTCATAGCCGAATGAGTGAAAATTTTGCACGAACGCACAATTGCAGAATTTCGGCAACCCTCTATTGCCGATTAAATCTAAAAGTATTCTAGACAAATCCCTTATAGAATGGGAGGTGGCTACATTAAAGGGATATATCCCGGAATAAAGATGTTAGTGCTATTTTCGTTGAAGAACATGATAAGGGGCTAGTTCTTGATTATAATGCAATAAAACCTAGAGTTTTACAAGAAGATGAATCAGTTCCAATTAATAAAACTAACGAGTCAAAATATATATCCCCTCTAGTACAGATATTACAGTGTATCATTAGCTCACTCATTTTTGAAATACAGCGACGCAAGTTTGTTGGCCCAATAAATCCAAAAATTGCTTAAAATTCATTTACGAACATACGAACTTCCAAAAAACTCATATGCAATAAAAGAACTATAAAAAGATTAAAGCAACATTTATATTTATTGTATAGGTTTAGAAAACGCAATTAATCAAGTCAATTTTTTGTGCAATCAAGATCTTATATATAGTAAATATCACATTCTTAACCAGTTGGGGCGCAAATTTTCAAGATACGAAACATCAAATATTATAGATGTCACTATAGTTGAGAACTTGTAAAGGTAATTAAGCATCTGCCAACATAAAACATAAACATATATTAAGAAAGTATTGTTTGATTATTAGTTAGACTTAATCATTGTTGGTTACCTTTCCTAGTTAATGTGTAGTTATTAAACTAACCACCTAAAAACAAATACCATAATAAATGGGTAGTTATATATAGTAAGCACCCACGAATAAATTAACATTAATTAGAGGGCTATTTTTCTGGTTACTTATCGCCCATTAAATTGGCCAACAAAATTATTGAGCAAACCCATTAAAGAAGTCTACAAAATTATTGAGCTGATATTAAGATAACCATATGTCGACAAATAAAGTTAGGAAATAAAGAAGCCACACATTGGTACAACAAAGAGTGTATCCTTCTTAATTTACTCATGTGTCTGTCTCTATGGGGAAATGTCACGCGTTGTTCCTTTAAGTCCTTAAAATTTGGCTCTGCGCGCCTTCTTGGTCATAGCAGAATAAGTGAAAATTTTGAAGGAACGCACATCCCATCATCTAATATTATAGCATATATATACTACATCCTCTACACAATTGTAGAATTTCGGCAACCCTCTATTGCTGAAAGAATCTAAAAGTATTGTGGAGCAATCCCTTATAAAATGGGAGGTGGCTACATTAAAAAGGGATACAGCCCGGAATAAAAAAATTAGTGCTATTTTCCTTGAAGAACATGATAAGGGGCTAGTTCCTGATTATAATGCAATAAAACCTAGAGTTTTACAAGAAGGCGAATCTTTTCCAATTCATAAAATTAACGAGTAAAAATACATTTCCCCTCTAGGACAGATATTACAATGTAACAATAGATCGCTCATTTCTGAAATACAGCGACGCAAGTTTGTCGGCCCAATAAAACCAATGATTGCTTAGAATTCACTTACAAAGTTACGAACTTCCCGAAAACTCATATGCAATAAAAGGGCTATAATAAGGTTAAAGCAATAGTTAGATCTATTGTATAGTGTTAGAAAATGCGATTAATAAAGTCCAGTTTTTTGTGCAATCAAGATCTTATATATAGTAAATATCACTTTCGTTAACTAGTTGGGGCGCAAATTTTCAAGATACGAAACATAAAATATTATAGAAGTCACTATAGTTGAGAACTTGTAAAGGTAATTAAGCACATGCCAACATGAAACAAAAACATATTAAGAAAGTATTGTTTGATTATTATTAGTTAGACTGAATCGTTGTTGGTTACCTTTCCTAGTTAATGTGCAGTTATTAAACTAACCACCTAACAACAAATACCATAATAAATGGGTAGTTATATATAGTAGTCACCCACGAATAACTTTACATTAATTGGACGACTATTTTTCTGGTTACTTATCGCCCATTAAATTGGCCAACAAAATTATTGAGCAAACCCATTAAACAAGTCAACAAAATTACCGAGCTGCTATTAAGATAACCATATGTCAACAAATAAAGTTGGGAAATAAAGAAGCTACATATTGGACTCCATTAAATAGTACGGTAGTTAGAGGTGAGAAGTCAGAAATCATATTGTTCAAGTCTTTAGTGCTTTGTTTATTTGATGTAGGACATCGCAGGCAGCTTTTTCAAATTGAAGCATTACGCAAGTATTGAATCTAGTATTGTGGTAGGTACTCACTCTGTCCAGTGAAGAGTGCACATTTGGCTTTAAAATTGGTACACAAGAGAGTGTATTTCTCTCTTCTCAATGCACTTTAAAGTACAAAAAAATGTTTCTCTATCATCACACGGTTATCAAGATCAATAACGATCTACACATGGTCTCCTTAATTTTTACATGCACTTAACTCACTAGGAATTGGATAATTAAAGAGGAGAGAGATGGTGGCTTGCAACTTTTCAATACTACATTTTTTACTCCACTCCATAATTTGTCGTAAAATTTCTATATATACACTTTTCCCGGACGGATGGAGTGACTGACTCAGGCCAAGTAGCCAAGCAGACGCCACATGAATTTGGCAGGCAAGGCCAAGGGAGGAGCTGTCCCGACACCTGCTTGATGAATCCCCCGTTGAAACTTAGATCCTTCCGAGGAGATGCATTGGTATGTGTGGGATTCGACACCTAGTCGTGGACCTTTGTTGGCCTTTCCTATATGGAAATGCGTCCTAGTGCTTCCACTCAGCCACAAGAGTTTGCTACTGCTCCAGATCACATGGGTTGACTAGCATGTATCCTTCTTAATTTACTCATGTGTCTGTCCGTATGGGGAATGTCACGCGTTGTTCCTTTAAGTCCTTATAATTTGGCTCTGCGCGCCTTCATGGTCATAGCAGAATAAGTGAAAATTTTAAAGGAACGCACATGCCATCATCTAATATTGTAGCATATATATACTACATCCTCTACACAATTGTAGAATTTCGGCAACCCTCTATTGCCGATAGAATCTAAAAGTATTGTGGAGCAATCCCTTATAAAATGGGAGGTGGCTACATTAAAAAGGGATACAACACGGAATAAAGAAATTAGTGTTATTTTCCTTGAAGAACATGATAAGGGGCTAGTTCTTGATTATAATGCAATAAAACCTAGAGTTTTACAAGAAGATGAATCTTTTCCAATTCATGAAATTAACGAGTAAAAATACATATCCCCTCTAGTACAGATATTACAGTGTAACAATAGCTCGCTCATTTCTGAAATACAACGACCCAAATTTGTCGGCCCAATAAAACCAATGATTGCTTAGAATTCACTTACAAACTTACGAACTTCCCAAAAACTCATATGCAATAAAAGGGCTGTAATAAGAATAAAGAAATAGTTAGATTTATTGTATAGGGTTAGAAAATGCAATTAATCAAGTCCAATTTTTGTGTGTAATCAAGATCTTATATATAGTAAATATCAGTTTCGTTAACCAGTTGGGCGCAAAGTTTCAAGATACGAAACATCAAATATTATAGATGTCACTATAGTTGAGAACTTCTAAAGGTAGTTCAGCATCTGCCAACATAAAACATAAACATATATTAAGAAAGTATTGTTTGATTATTATTAGTTAGACTCAATCGTTGTTGGTTACCTTTTCTAGTTAATGTGCAGTTATTCAACTAACCACCTAAAAACAAATACCATAATAAATGGGTAGTTATATATAGTAATCACCCACGAATAAATTAACATTATTTAGAGGGCTATTTTTCTGGTCACTTATCGCCCATTAAACTGGCCAACAAAATTATTGAGCAAACACATTAAACAAGTCTACAAAATTACTGAGCTGCTATTAAGATAACCATATGTCAACAAATAAAGTACCCACACATTGGAATCCATTAAATAGTACGGTAGTTAGAGGTGAGAAGTGAGAAATCATATTGTTCAAGTCTTTAGTCCTTTGTTTATTTGATGTAGGACATCGCAGACAGCTTTTTCAAACTGAAGCATTACGCAAGTATTGAATCTAGTATTGTGGTAGGTACTCACTCCGTCCGGTGAAGACTGTACATTTGGCTTTAAAATTTATCCACAAAAGTGTATTTCTCTCTTCTCAATGCACTTTAAAGTACAAAGAAATGTTTCTCTCTCATCGCACGGTTATCAAGACCAATAATGTTCTACATGTGGTCTCCTTAATTTTTACATGCACTTAACTTATTGGGGATTGAATAATTAAAGAGGAGAGAGATGGTGGCCTGCAACTATTCAATACTGCATTTTTTTACTCCACTCCATAATTTGTTGTTAAATTTCTATATATACACTTTTCACCGGACGGATGGAGTGAGTGACTCAGGCCAAGTAGCCAGGCGGACGCCACATCACTTTGGAAGGCAGTGCCAAGGGAGGAGCTGTCCCGGCACCTGCTTGATGAACCCCCCGTCAAAACATAGATCCTTCCGGGGAGATGGTCCACTTCCAGACGCCATATGATGACACCATGGAAGGTCCAATAAATTTCTAGCTTCATGTGAATTTAGGTGGATCTAAATGACATCATTTTTCATGTCGGCGGCCTTGCCTTTACGCCATCAGTATTAGGCCCTCTTTGTCCTTTAGCTGCATAGGGCCTAGGCACGGGGAAAAAGAACACACAAACAAGTTTTCCACACATTTCTTGCCATGATTTCATGGGGCCACGGTTTGGATCTTGAATCTCTGGCATTCAAACACTACAAATGCACTAAATTACCCGTGTATAGCAGATGAACCCCGAAAAGGACCCGACAATGCTAGTTAACAGCCTCTGCCCAACAACTACTTCATAAACCTCACGCGTCCCCAGACGAAACATAGATCTTTCCTCGTAGATGGTCCAGTTTGTAAGTTTTCTTCGGGAAGCCTTCTAACAGAAAAAACTGTACCAAATTCTCGATGGGCCTTATGTTGATATTTTCTAGGTCCTGTGAAATTTGAGATTCATGTGAATATATGTGGATTTAAATGTCAGCATCCCCTATCGGCAACCTAGCCTTTGCCCCCTTTGGTCCGGGGCCCTCCCTATAGTTTTGGTGCACATGGTAGGAGTTTGCCACCAATTTTTGTCGATGTTTTCATGGGGCCGCAGATTTCTGGCATTATAAAACCCTTGAAATGCAGTAAATATCCTGAATATAGCAAACACATATACCCCCAAAATGACCAGAACCTGGAGTAAAAAAGTTTCAAAGCTGATTTAGGTTTTGGCACGACACTTGCTTCACAAACCAGAGCATGGGGCCGCAGCTTTTACGAAGTGCTCTAAAGTTTTGACCACACCATCCACGTGCCATATGATGACACCATGCTTGGTCCAGTCAATTTTAGGCTTCGCGTGAATTTTTTGAATTTAAACGACAACATCCCCGTTTTGTCAACGGTATAGGCTTCCTCCCCGTTATCTGGCCATTCCTATACTTCCGCTGCACATGGCCAAGGAACGTCCCGAAGACCACACATAGGAGTTTCCACCCATTTCATTACATGGTTTCAGAGCAAGTATAGTAAGATGATGTAAGTGGGTTGTAAGGATTTAAATATTGTATTATTGCTTAGTTGGAGGAGAGAGAAGGAAAGCCTTCTAGAGCCGACTGTAGCACGAGCTCCAAGAAGTTTTGTGAAGTGAAAGATGAGCGAGATGGTCCGCTTTTCTAAGCTGTCTCCGGGCGACGTTGGTTTGTCCTTGTGGGGTCACTCACTGAGGTCTTTGCCGAGTTCATTTTTTGCGAAAATTAGTAATGTTTTTACATTGGTAACTTTTGTATCTTCGTCGAGTTGTTTTTCCCCTGCATTAGGCGAACAGTTCTCATAGCCCAGTTTTCCCTGACCAGTACAGGGAAAATATTGCTCATTTTGTGGATCGCATTATTTAAACGTGTTCGTAATCGACCGAGCGCTAGAAAGCGCACAAACGACAAACCATTGATGTCCTTATATATACCACATGCCTCCTGGACTATGGATATATAGCACCCACACTAATCAACTGTTTTGTACTACAGCATCCAGCGAAAGGCTGTAAAGAAGGCAAATGGACGCCTCAAGTACCCTGCGAAAGCGGTCACTGTCAGTTCGCACGAGGAGCAATGGAGCAGCGTCGGCTGTGGAAGGGAGGACGGCGGATGACGACGGTGAGTCGCTTGGGGAACCGGTCAGCCCCTCCGCCAGGCTCGTTGAGGAGTACTTCATCGTTGTCGTCATAGGCCTCGGGGCGCCCATTAACCAATCCAGCGGCCGCGCGGGCATCGGTGCGAAGATTGCATGCTACCCACGCTTTCACAGCATCCAGGTACTAGTACAAGGTTACCTATATGGATGTTGTTTTGAAACAAGGAGAACCGTATCTCATTCTCATCTCGCTCACTGGTGTAACTTACGTGCAGGCGACAGACAAGGACGGTACTCTACGGTGGGTGAGGACAACGGTTGACCTTGACTACCACATCATCTTCCCCATGCTGGACGCGGCGGCCGTGTTAGTCAACCCAGACCAGGCTGTGGAAGACTACGTGGCGTCTCTGTCCACTAAACCCATGGATCATTCCCGACCTATGTGGGAGTTCCACATCCTCGACTTCCCGACCTCCGAGGCCACCGCAACAGCCGTGATGCGCGTGCACCACTCCCTCAGCGATGGCACCTCCCTGCTCATGCTCCTATTGTCGAGCACACGCAGCGCCGCCGATCCTTCGAAGCTGCCAGCTTTGCCACCGTTGCCGGCACGCACCGGTGCTATATACGTGCGTCCACGACCGCCAATGTCTGCCGGCTGGCTGGCCTTCGCCTTGTGGCTTTGGTCCTTCGTCCTGCTCGCTTGGCACACCATGTGGGACGCTGCAATCTTTATCTCGACCATACTATTTCGGAAAGATACACAGACGCTATTCTCATGTACGGACCATGGGAACCGTCGCCCCAACCGCATCGTGCACCGAATTCTTAGCCTTGATGACGTCAAGTTCGTCAAGGATGCCATGAACTGCGTAAGATTTATTTAAATTTTGGAATCCCAATTTGTTACTGACGCACATAGATTCTCTTTTTTTTTTTGCGGGTGACGCACATAGATTCTCTTGAAAGGCCGTACGAACCATAATTTGTATGGTGACTGAGCAAGTGAGTCTTGTTGCGATCTCCATACGTGCAATATCAGTCAGATTCCGTCCCATAGTTTATTTGTAAAGAACTAGATCTATTAATATTTACTTTCTTTATTAGATTGAATAAGACATGATGTTTTTATATTTCAAATCCACGTTTGCAAGTGCCTAATTTTCTACTTATAATTTATGTATGTTTTCCATGACGATTACAAATTCTCTCGAAATTCAATCCAAACACTTGTAGTTCGTACTCATATTTGAACCCTAGATGTCTTTATTTTGTAACCATATTCTCGGTGGCTGTATTTCCCTCCATGTCATGGCTCGAATTTCTTTCTAGATAGCTATTCTTACTCTTATTGTGTAAGTCCACTAACCGTCGATATAATTGGTATCAGTTATATAAGGTTAGCAACACAATATTTATTTCTCTCACTCGCTTTATCCCTTCTGCATTAATAAAATGTATATTAAAGCCTTGAGATGGTTTCTCTATACTAATATTTTGTAAAGTACTATCTCTCTCGCCCGCACTTTCCTCCATTTTCGTATGAATTATCTCTCATTGTATATGTTGTTCTGCAAGGACTTATACATTGCCATTTTTATAGTCAGAACATTATTGTGCTTTCCAGTATGATACATGTTTCACACAGAAATCATATTTCAATTCCTTTTACCCGATGTCTTGCATGCATTAAACCCATTTTGCATGCACACATAGATTTTGATTCTTCAAAATATACCAAAACTCATGAACTAGTATACACTTATTTTCCTGTATCATTGAGCCCATTCATGTTGATAATCATGGGCATGCTTGGTTTGTATAGTTAGAATTAGTACTTGATGTCACAATGATATGTAACAAAATATAATTTGTTTTACTTAATAAAGGTTCATTTTATGTTGTTCCATATTTAGTATACATATAAATCTTTGTGGAATTCATTAGGTGCTTATGAAAACACCTTTTTTTTTTTGAATTTTTCATTTTTTGACTTTGTTGCCATCTTTGTCATTAGTTAGTATGTGTTGCATGGCAACCCACAAAAATAAATTGTTTTGCTTCTTTTCATTTCCGGGAATGTGCAGGTTGTCCTACATTTAATCACATACAAATTAGACTACCTTTTAAGAAAAATATATTCTAAAGTTTCATTGAATTCGAAATTTCTTTTCTTAGTTCTGTTTTTTTAGTTAATTATATATTGTACAGCAATGTATTTCTTGTCTAACTAAGCAGCCATACTGTCGGATCACTTCTTATGTTTGCATACACGTTAGTCCCTGCAAAAAAAATCAAACACGTTAGTTGTCTATCACATCAATATGCCAGAATCTACAGAGTTAATAGTTGTAGGTATAGTAGCAAGCACATAAAGACAAGTCGCTGGAGAGCTTGGTTGTTCATTATAATGTGAAAATGTTATTCACGAAACAGGCACATACGAATATATATTCTAAAACTTAGAAAAAAGGATACACCTTTGCAGTTTTGAAAAATTATGAAACTAATTTTTGATATATATTTGGAACAAAACCTTACCATGTTAACTTCCTATAAAACAATATAATCATTATTTTGCAGAAAAAACATATTTATTCGTGACCTGCATGAAAATCACAAAATATATTCTATGGTTGAAGCAATAGAGCATGTACTGTATCTCTCACTGCTAAGGGAATTGGGTGCAATTATTTCAATTGGATTTGGTTGTATGAAACATTAGTATTTAGTTTTAAAATGTGATATTTGAACGTAGAATACATATAGTTTATCGTATATGGTTATTTTGTAGTTGCGGAATACTGATTTAATATAAGTACCATGCATGGTAGATGTTAAGGTGGGTCTTTCCTAATGCACGGTGGCAAGTTTAGTTAGCATAGTTACATCTTGAGAGTATTAGAGATAGTGGGTCATGCTACGATGGTTCTTTTCTCATGCCTGATGAGATTTTGAGTTCATGGTGAGAGAAATATATATATATATATATATAGTGGGGATCCATTATTAGTTATATAGAATTAATCCAACCCAACGTCACGAAATCACAATAGCTACACACGTAAGTTTTTTCGTAGTAAGATGAGTTATTTAGGTTTAGAAGTTCCCAGGCTGGAATATTTTGATCAACATATTTGTTTCTCTTATGTCACATGGCCTCCAATATATTGTTCCGTATTGCCTCAAAATTGTTGTTGCTTTTATATTTGTCACTACTAGAAGGTACAAATTCATTTTGGAGGATTGCACAGATTTTGTTTTCCCTTCTCGATTGACAGTTGCCCTTTTCCATGAAGTGTAACCCTGGGAATGATCTTTATGCTTGTTTGCTTGCACAGACAGTTAATGATGTGTTAGTTGGATGTACGGATGCTGCCCTATCACGATACTACTACCGGAAGTCGGGTGAGGAGATTATTACCAAACGCTTGATACTAGTCACACTTCAGTTTGACTCATTCCTTTTTAATCCTTCTCCATTTTAGCTGACAATAAAACTGGCAAGGAGATACGTATACGATCGGTCCTTGTGGTTAATTTAAGGGCAACTACAGCCCTACACGTAAGTACTAGAAAAGAGAGACAACTACTACCTCCATACATATATATTGGTATACGTACCTTGAGATTTAATTTTACCATAGATAAGCTCAATGATTTATGAGATGTATGCTATAACTATTATATAAATAAAATACTTGCTTTCAACAAAAAATTTCGTGGAATAGTCTTTGTAGCATACACAACATATATAGTTGTCATAACAAGTGGTTAAGGTAAACCTCAAAATACGTATTAGGCCCTATCTATAATTCACAAGTTATCTTGTGTTTTAAATACCATTCATACTACTATGGCCAGGAATGTGTTAGTATGATACAGTCTGCGAATGGAAGTGATGTGAAATGGGGAAATCAACTTGGTTTCATCATCCTTCCAGTTCATATAGCCATGCACCATGATCCACTCAATTTCATTCGCAAGGCTAAGAATACCGTGGATCGGAAGAAGAGCTCACTAGAGGTGGCATTCACACATGTTGTCGCAGAAGTCATACATAAAATATTTGGTCGAAAGGTACATATGAAAGAGTTGATTATATTATTTTGAGTATAATATAAAAGATTTGATTATATTATTTTGATTATAATATATTTTATGTGTTGCAACTTGTGAAACAGGCAGGCGCTTGTATCATCGATCGTATGTTCTCCAATACAACTACGTTATTGTCAAACATGATAGGTCCAGTTGAACAGGTGGAGTTCTGTGGACATCCTATTGTCTTCATTGCCCCTAGCCAGTACGGACTACCACAAGTAAGTTAGACAACACTGGAACTAAATAGATACGACAAATTAAATAAATGCAAACTATAATTTTATATATGCAGCCTAAACTATCAGAAACTAGATGATAACCCACGCAATGCTGCGATTATCAGTTGCAATATATTTCAATAAAATTTGGTTTATGAAATATTAGTATTTGATTTAAAAATATGCAAACTAAAACTAAAAAATAATATTGTATTTGATTATTTTATATTTTGCAAATATCTACGGATATAAGTAGCAGAATATAGAGAAAAACGTTTTCCATGCTTGTTCTGATTGGCCTTGTATGAGGTGGCATGTGAGGTGAGATGGGAATCATGCATATTGAAATCAACTAATAATGAAAAAAATCACATGCATGTTTAGGTGGGTCTTTAACGAGATAACCAATGGTGGTGTGTCATGTGTGCATGTTAATATACACAAATGTAGTGGGGATCAACCATTTATATGTGTTGTACATGGTACTACGGACAAGTTTGCTAAAAAGTAATTAAATTAGTTGGCCTAAAATTAATTATACTAGAATTTGTAAGTGTATGTCTTTCCACCAAAGTTTGTACTTATGACAATGAAAAACTTAACTTTTTATTACATTTGTCGTATTTTTGTGTAGGCCGTAAACGTTAACTTTAATAGTTACGTCAACACCATCAGGGTGGTTCTAGCTGTGGACGAAACACAGTTTCCAGATTGTCATGAGCTTTTGGACGACTTTGTTGAATCTCTCAGAAGTATTAAGGATGCAGCTGAAAAACATGGAAGCCATGACATGAAGGCATAAGCGCATTATTATGTGCATCAAGTTATATGAGTGTATGTTGTACACAATGCTTAAATAAATCTATAATAATGACGAAAAACATTGAAGAAAATTTTGCAACATCGATACAACTTGCACGATCTACCTTACCATAAGAATTCATGTCCAAAAACATTTAAACTGCACATGGAAAGAATTCCTTATGTGTGAATTAATTTTGGATTTGGATCTTGTGGAAAGGTATATACATATTACGTATGCGGATGTTCACAAAGTTTTCTAAGAATAATCTAAAATTATTAATGGGTTTGAGTTATAAATACAATGCGAGTCATTTGGCTAAGTCACACAATGTACCACATATTTCGATGACTATCTTTATTCATGTGCAATATAGTGTTATGTGATGCCCGGAGAATGCCTGCTGATATTTTTGTCAGGAATAGTGTCGGACCCAACGAAGATGAGAAGGAGCTGATGTGCACACTACTACAAAAATGTGCTTTTAGGCGGTTACTCATTCTTCCCATAAGCGTGCGCCGCTAATACTTAGTTCATCGGAGACCCAACGAAGATGAGAAGGAGCTGATGTGCACACTACTACAAAAATGTGCTTTTAGGCGGTTACTCATTCTTCCCATAAGCGTGCGCCGCTAATACTTAGTTCATCGGAGGAACTTTCAAAACTTCTCGAGTCATTCCTTGTGGCAAGATATTCCCCTTTAACAACCACTTTGAATGATATATGTCTTGAAGGAGTCCCATAGATATACGCCTGACATGCTTCTTCTATTGAATCAGTTTTTGGCCCAGAACGTCCTGCATTCATTTATGAGAGTTGTCAGCTTATTTTCAGTAGGCACCCATCCCTGCAAATGAAGTTCCTAAATAACACTGACATAAAAAATACACAAGCGTTCACATTATCATTCATTTTGCAAAATCTCATCTCGCCTCATAATATATTCGTATATGATAACACATACATAGCCAGCATTTACAAAGGTTCGATAGAGTTTATAATCAACATATATGTATCCTCGGCAAAGGCAAAGTTCCTTACGGATCACCATGTATCCTCCCCTAGTCGTCTCCACCATGTCCCGTACGGATCACCTTGTAGAAATTGTGGTGGAAGCGTTCTACCTTCTCGAGAGAGGGCTGCGGGTATTTATTGATAATGATGGGGCTTATCCCGTGAGCGCATACATGACTTAAAGTACAAGAGAATAACAGATAGAGATACAAAGAGGTTTGACTAGATACAAGTATATCTCTAACTAACTAACCATATACCAAGTATATGCGCCGGCCCATACGCCTACATGAGATATTTCAAAACACCCCCTTAATCACAACTTGATCAAGTTGAGATTACGTATAAATTTCTCGAAGCTCCTTATAGGCAACGCCTTGGTGAAACCATCCACAATCTGATCTCTAGAGTGAATAAACCGAACGTCCAACTCTTTGTTGGCAACACGTTCTCTGACAAAGTGAAAATCTATCTCAATATGCTTTGTTCTGGCATGAAACACTGGATTAGCAGAAAGGTAAGTGGCTCCAAGATTATCACACCAAAAACAAGGAGGCTGCATTTGTGTCACTCCAAGTTCCTTCAACAAAGAATGAAGCCAGATAATTTCTGTAGTAGCATTAGTCAATGCCTTATACTCAGCTTCTGTACTAGACCTGGAGACAGTAGCCTGTTTCTTTGCACACCATGATATCAAGTTTGGACCAAGAAATACTGCAAAGCCACCTGTGGACCGTCTGTCATCAATACTTCCAGCCCAGTCAGCATCAGTAAAAGCACTGACAAGTGTGGATTCGGACTTACTGAATATTAGTCCAACGTTTACTGTATACTTCACATATCTCAGAATACGTTTAGCTGCAGTCCAGTGCAAGGTGGTAGGCGCATGGAGAAACTGGCACACCTTGTTTACAACAAAGGATAAATCTGGTCTAGTAAGGGTTAAGTATTGAAGTGCACCAATCATACTTCTGTACTGAGTGCTATCTTCCTGACTTACGATCTCTCCTTCATGCAAGGATAGTTTCTCTGAACTAGACAGTGGAGTTGGCGAAGGCTTGCAACCCTACATTCCAACCCTTTTCAAGAGATCATTAGCATATTTTTCTTGAGATAAGACAATACCATCTTTGTTTCTTCTGACTTCAATGCCGATAAAGAAATTCAGATCTCCCA